>PVJL010006376.1:0-92989 GCA_004026885.1 Lyroderma lyra | reverse complement strand
CATTTCTTTTTTTCTTTGCTTTCAGTTTTATATTCCGCATATGAGTGAAGTCATACAGTTCTTTGTTTTTTCTGTCTGGCTTATTTCACTTAGCATGATGATCTCCAGGTCCATCCATTTTGTCGCAAATGGCAATATTTCATCTTTTCTTACAGCTGAGTAATATTCCATTGTGTATATGTACCACAGCTTCTTTATCTAGTCATCTGTCGCAGGGCACTTTGGTTGTTTCCATGTTTTGGCCACTGTGAACAGTGCTGCGATGAACATTGGGGTACATAATTCTTTGCAGACAAAGGTTTTCAAGTTCTTTGGGTAGATCCCCAGAAGGGGGATTGCTGGGTCAAATGGTAGCTCCATTCCCAATTTTCTGAGGAACCTCCACACTGCCTTCCACAGTTATTGTTTAATTTTTGTTTTTTGTTTGTTTGTTTTTTTCCAGAGAGGTTTAGAAATGTGTGATTATTATAGTGTCAGTGAAACACTTTCATATAAAGAACTAATTTATACAAATGAGTTAACTGACAGAGTGGGCAGGAAGGTAGATATGAGCATGACAGGAGGAGTTGTCCCAGCCCACTATCAGTTGCCTCTAAATTAAAAAGATAAAGAGAAGGAATGTGGGAAGTGGGACTTGCCTGTAAAGAGGACCAATAACAGGATTTCTGAATCTAGGAGTAAGCCCTGACCCATTATCAGCTACTCAGATTGGAAGAGAGGAAGGCCCACCTATTTAACCATAGGCCCTACTTCCCAAATGTAGCTTTGGCCCTTTTCAGAGGGCTCATGGTAGAAAGAAAGGGGATGGAGTTTCACCCAGAGATACAAAAATTCTCAAACAATTGAAGGAAGGGTCTACTACACCATCTCGGAGTGTTCTTTAACTTTTAACTTTTCTGTAATAACTTTAACAAAACTGTCTCTTGACTGAATTATTTTCTTCAAGAGACAAAGACCTAAGGGAAGAGGTTTCACAGTGGTTTCACAGTAACACAACATGGCTTACTTTCACAATATTGTATTTGAATTTTTAATTTAAAATATCATAAAGATGAAAATTCTATTAGAACACAAAAACCTTGTTTGAATTTATTGAATTCATATTAATTATTTATATAAAAAACAAAAATATAATCATAATTTTATAATAAATAACTTTAATTTATTGTATTTAAGACAAAACAAACACTTGAAAGGGGAGGCCCTGCCTTAAGGAGTTATCCACCCATATCAACACGCCAGAAACTTCCTGCCCAGGTACAAAGGCATTCCCTGCAATAAATCTCAATGACATTCCCCATAATAAAGCAACAAATCTTAATTCTTTATTTTTCTGTAAGAACCCACCAAGAATTCACATCAATGCATTAGGACCACCAGTCGAAAGGCAACATGACTGCCCCTTTGTCTAAAAGCCTATAAGTCCTATCAAAGAACAGGACCAGAGTGAATCAGGGAGCTTGGACATTTGAGACTTTTGCATGCCATGGCTCTGTTGGCTGAATAAAGAACACCTTCCTCTTCTATCTTTGGTGCCTGGGTGAGTCTTTCCCTTTGCCAGGCCTAGATTTCTACAACACAATATTCATACCATGCAAAAAGTTCAAGATTCTTTACTGAAGCATTGTTTCTTCTAAATTACAATAAAACAGATATTTCACTGTTTATGGAGCAGATTGTACCACAGATTAAAATATATCATGAGTGAGGCCACAGTTCAGAGGCAGATAAGGCCACTCTGGGAGAAATTACATGATTTGGGGTTCTGAGAACAGATAACATAAACATCAAGCTCAAGAGGTACAGGGTTTACTTACAGCAGCAGAAAAGAGAGATTGTGCATGAGATTCAGCTTCTTGACTTGTGTAAGTTCTGAAATTGGGGGTATTTTGACTGATAAATTTTAACTTTAAATCCTAGCTCTAAAAATCATCTCTCTCTCTCTCTCTCTAAATACATACATACATATATATGTATAGATATATAGATAAATAGATAGATAGATAGATAGATAGATATAAATATAGATGTATATATGTATATATATGTATATATGTATACATATATTTCTCAGAGACCTAGCCTTTCCCCTGATAACTAGCAATTTCTGAGGCAACAGAAGACAGTAAACAGGACCTGACTAATGTAAAATTTCTGGACCTCTGGCATCTAAAGATAACATCTTAATGTAAGTTATATTTCAATTTCTAAGCCCTGAGGTGGAATTGTTATAGCTAAAACAGGCTACCATGGAAGTCATGTGGCACTCAAAGAGTTGGAGAACCAGTTTATTACACCAGCAGGCTCAAAGGAGATACAGTCTTCAAATTCTGGGCCCTGACTAACAGGCTATTCGAATTCTTATAGGATTGGGGTGGGGACTGGCAGATGCAATAAGCAAGCAGGGTTACAGAAGCTAAATGCATACATTAGGCACTTGGAGCAAGGAATGCGAAAGGTGGGAGTTAACAGAATTTGCATTAAACAGCTTACAGAATTTACATTAAAAAGGCTTACATAAACAACTTTGTCCATAATTTTCCATTTTACCCTCCCCTTTTGATGTCCTTATAACTCTGTTTATGGGGCATCACCATGTATCTTCCACTCAGTGTAGGACAAGGGCTGGTACTGTAAGGCTAGTACTCTAGCAGTGGTTGCCCTGTTCACTATGGCTCCAACGAACTGTAGCTCAGAAGATATAGGACCCTAATGTGATGGCTAGCAGGACCATCAGCCAAGGGCCAGTGAGGGGTAATAGCCATGAAGTCCAGTTTCCTAACCTTTTTAAGGTCCAAGGGTTTTCTAGTTCCATTTTTCTTCTCTGAATATGCTCCCTGAGTTCTTTAACCTGTTTGGCTATTGCCCCGGACTGGTTTACAAAATAGCAACATTCTTCTCCTAGAAACATGGACGTTCCCTTCTTTTCTGCAGTGAGTAGATCTAAGGCTCTCCTGCAGCCTTATTCTGCAGTGCTACTGCACCAGTGTATGGGGGAACCCCCAACCAGTCCTGTAGTTAAGAGCAGAGTTAGGATGCCAGCACCAGCTAGAAGTAGTGACTGGCAGGTCTTTATAGTTCTGTCACTGGTTAGAGTTCTGTGTGCCTTGACATCCTTTGCTTGGTCCTAGGCTGGATATCCAGCATCTTCTGCAGTGTTATTTACAATGGTCGTGCAAGATTGGCTTCGGTTTTTCAGGTCTCCGATGGGTCCCTGGCATTGACTTTTTTGACCTGAGAATGGTGGATCCAGGGCACTGTACCTGCAATTTTAATAGCAGTCAGAGTAGCCAGTATAACCATGTGTGGGCCTATCTATACAGGTTGTAGGGGTTTCTTTTTCCAGTCCTTAATCCAGACCATATCTTCTGGCTGCTGGGGGTGCACCTGGTTTCCTAAAGGAATTGGGGCCCAGTCTAAGACATCTTGGCTTATAATGCAAAAGGTCTTTGCTAACATCTGGAGTTGGACAAACAGATCTAGTTCCTCTAGTTGCATAGGGTCACCCTTAAGCCTACTGATGATAGGTGGGAGTTTCCCATATGAGATTTGAAATGGGGACTCTCCTGAGGGTCCAGGAGCACACTGAACCAATGTTATGGAGAGTGGTAGTATATCAACCCATGGAGTCCCATTTCTTGACAGCCCTTAATTAGTGTGGTCTTGAAGGTTTGGTTCATGCATTCAACTTTTCCTGAGTTTTGAGACCTGTAGGCTGCATGCAGCCTCCAGTTGATTTTCAGCAACTTTGTTATTGTTTGGATAAGAGGAGATAAAAAGCAGGTCCATAATGAGGTATTATTTCTCTTAGCAGAGCTTTTACAATCTCTTGTGCCTTCTTGATACGGGTGGAAATTGCCTCAACCCACTTTGAGTAAGTGCAGACTAAGACAAGTAGGTATCTATAGACTCTACATGACTTGCCTCAGTAAAGTCAATTTCTACGTCTTCAAAGGGAGCCATCCAGTGAATTGGATTTCTGGGACGTGCCGAGGCCCATGTGCCTCATTGTTTTTAACACAAGTAATTTGAGCACAGAGGGCTGGGAGCCTGGCAATGTAGTAATATCTGGTGAGTCCCTTTTCCAGAGTTGTCTTTCCCCAATGAGTCAGAATTAAGAATGGAAAGAGTAAAGGAGGTGAGAGAAAACAATGTGGGAATTGTATTACAGAATAGTTAGGAAGATTATACCATACCTACCTCACTTTGGACCCAGGAAGTGCAGACTGGTCTGCAAAATGTAGTGGCCAGACTTCATTCTGGTTCCCAGAGGAAGGAGAGCAACTGGGTGGTGAGGAGCTGCAGCAGGAATGCTCTGGCCAGGAAGGAGAAGGAGAAAAGGGACTTCACGTGTATTTCTCAGCCCACAACCAGAAAGATCCGAAAGGCCAGCATGTAGAACTGACCCCAAGGCTCAGGGTAGAATCTATATGTGGGGTAAACTGAGAACAGAAAGGTGCAATCACACCCAAACTCCCTTTATGATCCCCACAGCCACAGGAAAATAGCAAAGCCACAAATGTCTTTGTCCCACAGACTTCTGCCCACCCAGTATCTGCAGTGAACAAGAAACAAACTGCAACAGTGAGGGTCCAGAGAGGCTGACAAGATGAGAAACCAGAGAACAGGAGCTCACATTAAAGAGATGGGGACAGATGACCTGCCAGAAACAGAGCTCAAAGTGATATTATAAAAATGCTTAAGGAACTCAATGAGAACTTCAATAGAGAAATAGCAAGTATTAAAGATTTGTAGACCATTATAGAAGACCAGTGAGAGATAATGATTACATTAACTGAAATGAAAAATGAAATAAAAGTCACTGAATTCAATAAAATAAAAACGCAAAGCAGTGACTGACAGGAAAAGCCAGCAGAAAACACCCAGCCAGAACAGTTAAATAATAATCTCCAAAAGAATGAAGATGGATTGAGATTCCTCTGGGACTCTATCAAACATAAAAATATCAGAATAGTATGGGTGCCAGAAGGAACAGAGGAAAAAGAAGGTATCAAGAAATTATTTGAAGAAATTATTACTGAAAAATTTTTAACCTGGTGAAAAAAATAGACATACAAGTCCCAGATGCACAGAGAATCTCAAACAAGGTGATCCCAAACAAGAACTCACAGAGACACATCATAATTAAAAAGGCAAAAGTTAAAGAAAAAGAGGAAATTCTGAAAACAGCAAGAGAAATGCAAATAGCAACTTATAAAGGAACACCCATTTGATTCTCAGTTAATTTCTCACCAAAAACATTGCAGGCCAGAAGAGATTAGCAGAAAATATTCAATGTGATGAAAACCAAGGATCTATAACCAAGAATAATGTATCCAGCAAGGCTGGCAGTCAAAATTGAAGGACAGATAAAGAGCTTTTCTGACAAGAAAAAGCTATAGAAATACATCACTATCAAACCAGTACTATAAAGAATGTGAGGACTTTTTTAAGAACGGACAAAGAATGGGAGAGTGGGTAAAATGCAGAAAAAGGATGGAGAAATTTAGTTTGATTATTAGCCTAAAACCAAAAGCAACAAAAAAACAGAACCCATGGACATGGTAAATAATTTAGTAGTTACCTGAGAGTAAGACGTGATGGGGGTAAAGGAGAAAGGACAGGGGCACAAATATATGGTGATGAGAAGACAACTGTGTGATAAACACATAATGCAACACATAGAAGATGTAATGTAGAATTGTACACCTGGAACCTATGTAATTTTTACTAATCAATGTCACCCCAATAAATTTAGAAATCAGAAAAAAAAAACCAAAATATGCACTAATTTGAAAAAAATTTCAGTTTTTCAAATGACAGTTTTAAGAGGCAAAAAGGCACATCACAGACTGGGAAAAAGTATTTAGTTATCTTTTTTTTTGTGACAGTGGACTTGTTTGTGGAGAATTTAAAAATTATCAAAATGCAAACAAAAAATAAAAAAATAAGTGGGGAAAAAATATCTAGACTGACACTACTTTTACTAAAAAAAGATGTACAAATGTCAAATAAACTTATGAAAGTATACTAAATATAATTATTATAGGGAGTTCCCTGGTGGTGTTGTGGCTAGACTTTGGTACTCTCAACACTGCAGCCTGAGTTCAATTCCCAGCCAGGGAACTACCCATTAAATAAATAAATAAATAAATAAATAAATAAATAAATAAAATTATTATAAAAATGATATATCAAACTACATGAGATATTACTACACATCTGAATTTCTAACATTAGGCAAAACTAGCATTACCATGTGCTAGAAAATTTGCAGAGCAAATAAGACTCTCACATAATACTGCTGACTGTGTAAAATGGTACAGTAACTTTAGAATACAATGTGATAGTTTCCTATAAAGTTAAATATGTACCTACCTGTGGCTTACTTCTACTAGATATCTACTTGCAAAAAAAGAAAAGCATATTCCCACAATAAGTTTATGGAAATAATTATAGCAATTTATTCTTAATCACCAAAAGTGATAAACAACCTAGATATTTTTCAATAAGTGAATAAAGAAAATGTGAATAAAGTCTTGGTTCATGTAACAACATGAATATATGAAATTTTAAAAGCATCTTGCTAACAAAAAGGAGCATAATCCAGGGTTACTTATTCATTTATATGACCCTTTGGAATAGGTAAAACCATAGGCAGGAAAACAGATCACTGGTTTCTTGAATTTGGGAAGAGGGTTTGTCTCTAAATAAGCAACATGGGAGAATAAATTATTCTGCATAAAACTATGGTGGTGGATATTACTATGTATTTGTCAAAACCTGTAGAATCATACAAAAACATGTGCATTTTATTGTATCTATTTTTTTAGTGAGGCATGTTTTGAGGAAAGGTAGAAAGCAGATTGTGACTAATGTATCTACATGTATTACAAATAAATACCATAACTACTGTGAAGGAATTAGCGAAAAAAGTATTGACTTTAATATTTTTAAAAATATATATTGACTGAGTATTGTAAAGCTAAATATAAAAACAACTGTCACAAATATTGTACTTTAGTTGGTAAATCTGATTTTCATAGATATTTGGCTTAGGAATTCTGAAGGTACTTGATTGGATTAATATTTGAACAAATATGTAAATGTGTTGTAGACAGTGAGAATCAAATTAAGAAGTTACGAATAAAAGAAGTATTTTTTTTTCTGTAGGGATTAAATGGAGTTGATGATATCAGTATTGACTCATTAAATAAAGCAAATATAGAAATAAATTCAGAAAATAATGTACATAAATATGTACGCATGAATTAGTATATGTATATATTTTTTCTAGCTTTATTCATTGAAATGTGCTAGAAATAGTGACACTTGGAATTAAGGAGCACATTTAGCATCTAGATCCTGGTTTTTAAATATCATTCTCCAAATTCTTGGAGAACTGGGTGATTCCAAAAGTGGATCAACAAACATAATATTTGTCTAGAGCATTTAGTTATGCCAGAAAATCAGGAGGTACTTTAAAATAAAACAAAAGCATAGGAGCTTGTTAGCCTATTGAAAGGGCAAAAGGGCCAATCTGAAAGAGTCTCCAATAACTAAAATTGGGGCAAATTAAACAACTAAATAACAATAATATGATATAATAATTCAATGAATAATGTAAATATCTGATCCATAATGATATAAACGGATAGCAAAATCAGGAAATGTTTGAAAATTGATAACTCTTTCTTATAAAACAATTGCAATTAATAAATTTAAAAAATGTTAAAATTAATGAATGAAAATTTGAGCAGATATAAGATATATATAGAGAGAGACTCAAAAAAATCTCCCCACCAAATATTTAGTAATTACAAAAAAGAAAAATAGTAAGTTTACCATAAAGAATTCTTGTAGATACTATTTTATCATGGTGATTCAAGTTAATAGCAGAAAGACTAAAGAACTGTTACAGATTGTAGGAAACTTAAGACATAACTAAATGCAATGTGGAATTCTACATTAGATTTAGAAATAGAATAAGAATATTAGTGGAACAACTGTTAAAATCCAATTAACTTCTGAAATTTAGTTAAAAATATTGTACTGAAAACAAATGCTTAGTTTTGATGAAAGTTCTATGTTTATTTGTTAATACAAAGAGAAGCTGAGTAAAGAAATTTTTGTAGAATTATTGAGTCACAGTGGTCTGATTTATAGATATGAAAATAGATTTAAAAATTTGTATGTGTGTCTGTGGGTGTGATTTTTGCTTTTAAAATCATGCAAAGATAGAGTTAATCCACTTGAAGGATATAATTTATACATATTCCAATAATCTTAAAATGCTAATAGAATAATAGAAAATCTTCACTAAACATCTTTGTATTTTTATTTATGATAATATAATTATAAGCTTTAGATTTAATGAGAAAATAGGCTAGCTGAAGGTATCCCTTAATTCTGAAAGAGAATAAAATGACAGAATAGCTTGTAAGTTATACATGTGGCATTAGTACATAGGTACTAATAATACATGTAATACTAATGCACAATGGTATGTATAAAGGTATTAGCTAGAAATAGCACAATAAAATAATATTGATTCAGCATAGGGATTGGTATCCAAATTTCAAAAAGAGCTTGTAAAACCTTAAACAAACCATGCTGCCTAAGATTATAAGTACATAAGTACTAGGGACTCTCTCGTTGTTAAAATTTATTTGTTATGTTAATATCTATATTAACAAACTTTACTAAAGGTCAAACAAGTTATAAAAAAACAAATGAATAAAAATTTGTTTGTGTTTTTAATAAGAATTCTGAATTTTCACTTTAATTAACACTTCAAGTTACACAATTCTCAGCTTTGAGTTTTCCTGACTTTAATACACCTTATTACTTTGAAGCATTTCTACATAGGTTAATTTGATTTTATGAGTCACATTTAATAATGCACTTAGACATGTCAACCCAGGCTTGCTAGGCCTAAATCACACTTCACTCATTTGATATCATTTGGCTTCAGACTCATGACCGTAATAATTTACCATATATATACAAGTGTCATATGATTCACACTCTGTTCTGTCTCACTACGTAATTATCTAAATGCAATGAAAAGACATAATGTGTTTTAATTTACAATATATTAAATTACTATAAAGCATTTTGATGATTTTATTCTCTATGATCTGGTATTCACTGATAATTTAAAAGGCCACAGGTGGGACACTTTGATAATAAGTTTTAAAGGACCAATCTGAACATGAAATGTTTTATGTAGGAATGCTGGATATGATCAAAATGTTAGATTTTTGTCACACAATGACCTCATAAATAGTTTGAATGCTACTTCTGGGAATAGAATTCAAAGGTTCATCTATGGACAAATCCATAAATCCTGATAAAGTTATATAACAGTAACATTTGAAGGACACTTGAGTTGTGTCTGCCATGAAATATTTAAGAGCAACATTAGAAGTATATACTTTTATTACCCTTACTTTAGAGGTGGTAAATTGATACATATATACCCAGAGTCTCAAGCTGGTAGATGGCAGAACCAGGATCTGTATGAACAGTCTAAATATGTTTCTCACTCTGAATTATTAATACTTTTCTGCATTATTTCTGTTCCATTTAAATAAGCAATGAAGCAAGAGAATGTGGTTGTGTGGAAATTTCTACAAAACCATAAATTATATTGCTTTTCTAATTATGCTGAGACAGTTCTTCCCCACATCAGGAAAAGAAGTATTTCATTTCCTTCTACAAATTGTGTTTTGTTTTTTAAATTGAAATTTTCATCAACTTGAATACATTTTAGTTTAAAATATAGAAAAGAATATACATGTTTTTCACCAAGTGCTAACATCATTTATAAATAATTTTCCTAAGAAGGTCTTAAAAAAACTAAGATAAATACTGAAAATTATATAAATTCATATGATACATTTTTCAGTTCAAATTTTATAAAAAATATAAAATATTTATTAGGACTTTATTTTATAAACTAAAAAAATCTTGCTCATGGGTAAAACTGTTTAATTCATTAGTTTTAGAAGCTCTCAGTAAGTAATAATTTCATGAGCCTTTTACTATTTTCAAAATTGTTCTAAAATAATAGTTGTGATTGTCATAGTTGTATGAAATTACCTTGTTTTTCTAGAAATTTAGAGCTTGATTGAGAAATTGTGTAATTTTATGGTAAATACTTTTATGAATATAGAAACATTCTTATTAAAAATATCACATTACATGAATGATGAAACTGTTTATTACTGAAACAAAAAATTCAAATAAAATATACTTTGTTATAATGTGATATTATAGAAAAATATGTTACTGAAAGAGGCATGCTTAAAATCAGTAAGATTACTAGAGGATAGATAAGATTAATATAATCTAGTTCAACTTTCTTGGTAATTTTAATTTTAATAATCTTGGGTAAAGCCTACTTATACCAATTTTAAAAAGTATCCTAAGTAATTCTAATATGCTTTAAAATGAAACAAAGTTTTTAAAAAAAAATATCCACTTTTATATGTAATTAATGTGAATTGATAGTAATTAGTAAGAAATATGATATCAAAATGCAGAATTCTAAATGATGTCATCACACTTTGAAATGATTAATAATTGTGTGCTGTACCATATTTTAATATCATTCTTTTCCATAAACTCACTAACTGAAGTTGAGGGTAACTTCACATGTCTTCGAGATATTATTTTCAGGCAAGTGCTCTTAAAATAATATTATAAAATACACATCTTTTCTTTGCACAGAATTTTTAAAAATGCAGTTGATGTTTACTAAAGAGAATTACTACACATGATTTAAAAATACTTTATTTGAAGTCATTAGCCATCTCGCTGAAGAAGCATTTTGCTTAACATTTGGCTTTGTTATTTGGATAAATAGAGGGCACTATTTTTGAATTTGAAATACTCATCATAAAATAGTATGTTATTTGTTAGGAATGCTGAGAGGAAGCTTCTCAAGGACAAGGTGAATTTTATTCAGAGCACCTGGGTGCAGAGCAGATGGGTTGAGGCAGAAAAAAGTATCAGCCCCAAAGACTATCTAGGCAGGGGTTTTATAAAGAGTAAATAAGGAAGTTTAGGGAAAAAAGTTTCTATGGTCTTATAGTCATGTAAGCCAAACAGGGTGTTCCTCATTATGGTCTAACAGTCACATAGGCCAAATAGGATGTTTCTTGCAAGCCCTTCAGATATTATATTATTTAGTCATTATGTATAATTATTAAGTTTTATTTAGAATAAAAGCTAGACTATAATCATTTTGTAAGACTATTGGATTCAAGAGAGACAATGAAATGGTGGCATGAGAGGGACTTCTGGAAAACTCCCCTGAAGATCAAAACAAATAAAACGTCTGTAACTGAAGTAAGGACTTCCTACAAAATGCACAAACACAGCTGAGAGACATGCTTGTCCCATCAAAGTAACTGCAGGTGAGCAAAGAAGGGTACTTGGGAATATAAAGAGAGAGAGAGAGAGAGAGAGAGAGAGAGAGAGAAGTGCAGAGATACAGGCCATGCATGATCCCTGCTTGGATCTGTGCTAAAGGAGGGAGAGGGTAGAAAGCAGTGGAAGAGCATTCTGGACCTCATTCGGTCTGCAGGGCAGAAAAAAAGGCCCAGAATTGGTGGCTATGAGGCACTGCAACCAGACCTCACTTTGACTCCCAGGAGGTGCATACCAGGGGCTTGAGACATGGTAGCTCAACTTCGCTTTGGTTCCAAGAGAAGGAGAAGTGATGTGGGTCATGAGGAACCATGGCCCAATCTTGTTTTTCCCCAGGAAGGAGACAGAGGAGAGAGGGAGATGTGGGCATGTTTCTTGGCCCACAACCAGCCTGATGGGAGAAACCAGCATACAGGACCGCTGCCCCCAAGGCTCAGGGCAGAGATCTCAAGGCAAATCAAGAATAGAAAGTCATAAGCCTTTACTGCCCACATGGCCCCAAAGCCCCATGCAAAAATCAAAGGCACAAACCTTGTTTTCCTCATTTTCCAAACTGAGATCCAACTCACTTTAGCCTGGGAAAGAGAAGAAGAGAACGTGCTGCAGGTATGCTTCTCTGGCCACAAAGAGCCCTATCTGTGAGACCAACATTCAAAACAACAGATTCCAAAATTTGGGGCAGGAACATACGGGCAAACTGAATACATAAAAGTGAAAGCCAACACTGCCTGTGTGGCTTCTCTCAGTGACAACAAGGGAACAAAAAAATTAGTCTCTCCCCAACTGCCCTAAAAGACCTCTGATGCCACCCACTTAGACCATCAGCAGTGAGCTTCAGAAAAACTGCAGCAGTGAGTGTCAAGTTAAGGAGTATAATATCTATAAACAGAGAGACTATCAGAATGAGAGAAAAAAAAGTCTTGAAAAAAAAGGACAGAGGAAAACCCCAGAAGACAAGTTGAGGCCACACAATTTATCAGAGACAAAGCTCAATATCATTGTCATAATAATGCTTAAGCAACTTCATGAGAACTTTAACAAAGAGATAGCAAGCATAAAAAAGGACATAGAATCAATAAAAATATAAACAGAGATGATGATTAGAATAAAGGAAATAAATAATGCAATAGAGGGGATCTCCAAACTACAGAAAGTAGAGGCATGAATCAGTGATTTAAAAGATAAGATAACAGAAAACACGCAATCAGACAAAAAAAAGAAAAGAATTTTGAAAAAATGAAGATAAGCTAAGTAAGACTCCTCTGGTAAAGCATCAAGTGCAGCAACATTCATATTATAAAAATACCAGAAGAAGCAGAGAGACAGCAAGGGATAGAGAACTTATTTGAAGAAATAATGACTGAAAAATTTTCTAACCTGGTGAAGGAAATAGACATACAAACCCCCCAAAAAAACAGAGAATCTGAAGCAGGATTAACCCCAAAAGAACCACACCAAGACACATCATCATTAAAATGCCAAAAGTTAAAGAAAAAGACAGAATTCTAAATGCAGCAAGAGAAATGCAAGTAGTGACTTACAAGGGGACACACATTCAACTCAGCTGATTTCTCATCAGAAACTTTGCAGGCCAGAAAAGACTTGCAGAAAATATTCAAAGTGATGAGAACTAAAGATCTCCAACTAAGTTTAAGGTATCCAACAAAGGTTATAATTCACAAACTGTTTACAAATTTGTGTTGGGTCACGTTCAAAGTTGTCCTGGGTCTCATGCAGCCCATGGACTATGTGTTGGACAATCTTGCTATACACAGAAGCTATATAATAAAGGTTGAAAATGGGCAGATATAAATAATTGATCTGAATATGAAGGGCTATATAAAAATGTGTGAGTTGGCTCAAGAAAAATCAGAACAGAAACACACAACAAAAATAAAATAAGTAAAATAGGGAGAAAAATTATAGAACACTATTGAACTAAAAACACTGAGAAAAAAAAGCAAAGAAGGAATCAAGGCACTGAACTATCAGAAAACACATGATAAATTGGCTATAAAAATTATCATATACCAATCATTACCCCAAGTGTAACCAGATTTAAATCACCAAAAAAAAGGCACACAGTAGCAGATTGTATTAAAAAACAAAAAACCCAACCATATACTCCCTCAAAGGGACACACATCTGCCACAAGGACATATAGAGGCTCAAAGTGAAATGGTGGAAAACATTAGTCCAAGCAAATGAAATCCAGAGAAAAGCAGGTATTGCCATACTTATATCTGATAAAGCAAACTTCAAGATTAAAAAAATGTAATAGGAGTCAAAGGTGGATGTTTCATAATGATAAAGGAAACAATACAACAAAAAAGATAATACCTATTATTATATATGCCTCCAATCAAAAAGCACTAAAATTTACAAAACAATTACTAACAGAACTAAAGGGAGTAATTGATAACCACACAATTATGGTAGAGGACCTAACACTGTATTGACAGTTGTGTAATCATCCAAATGAAAAATAAATAAGGAAATATCTCCTTTAAATGATACATTGCAGCAATTGGACATAATTGAAATTTATGACACTCCATCCTACTGAACAAGACTATACATTTTTTTCTAGTGCACATGAAATATTCATAAATATAGACAATATGTTGGAACAGAAAACTAGCCTCAGCAAATTTAAGAAGATTGAAATCATACCAAGTGTATTCTCTAACCACAAAGCTTTGACATTGAAAATTAACCACAAAAAGAATAAAATGTCACATGTACATAGAGAATAAACAACAGGTTATTCAAAAATGACTGGGTTAAGAAGAAATATAACAAGAGATTAAAAATACATAGAAACTAATGACAATGAAAACAAAACATATTAAAATTATTGGGGTTCAGTGAAAGCAGTAATAAAAGAAAAATTTATATTATTACAGGCCTATCTCAAGAAACAAAAAAATTTTCAAACAAACAACCTAACACTACATTTAAAAAAAAAAAGAACACATAAAACCCAAAGTCAGCAAAAATGAAACAACAAAAAATAAATAAAAATTAAATGAGAACTAAATGAAATAGAGAATAGAAAAACAATAGAAAAAATTAATGCAACTAAGAACTAGTTCCTCAAAAAAGATAATAATAAAGTAAAATAATTTCTGGCTAAGTTCATGAAGAAAAAAAGAGAAAAGACACAAGTAACCAAAATTAGAAATAAAAGAGGAGAAATTATGACTGATACTATAAAAATACAAAAGATAATATGAGAACACCATGAAAAGTTCTATGTCACCAAATTTAACAACCTAGAAGAAATTGACAAGTGTGTGGAAACATATAACCTACTTAGACTGAACCAAAAATTGAAAATCAGAATAGAACAATTAACAGTAAAAAAATTAAAAACAATCATTTAAAACCTCCCCAACAGCAAAAGTCTAGGACAGGAATGTCTCACAAACAAGTTTTATCAGGAAATAAAAGATGAATTAATACCTATGCTCTTTAAACACTTCCAAGTATTTGAAGAAGAAGCTATATTCCCCCAACTCATTCTATGAGGCCAACATTACTCCAGTGCCAAAGCCTGGTAAAGATAACACACACACACACACACAGAGGGAGAGAGAGAGAGAGAGTGAAACAAAGTACAGACCAATATCTCTAAACAAAATACTAGCAAATAGAATACAAGAATGTATTAAAAAGATCATATACCATGATCAAGTAGGATTCATACAAGGGGCACAAAAATAGTTCATCATATGCAAATAGATCAATGTGACATACAATATACACAAAATAAAATATAAAAACCATAAAAATATATCAATTAATGCAGAAACAGCATTTCATAAAATACAATGCCCATTTATAATCAAAATACTTAATAAAATATGCATAGAAGGAAAGTACCTCAACATAATAAAGACCATATATGACAAAACCTCAGCTAATATCATAGTGAATAGGAAAAATCTTAAGCTTTTTCTTCTAATAATCAGGAACAAGGCAGAATTTCTCCTGTCTATCTAACATACTACTGGAAGTTCTAGCCAGAGCAGTTTAGCAAGAGGAAGAAATAAAACACATCCAAATTAGAAGTGAAGAATTTAAACTGTCCCCTTTTGTAGATGACATGATCCTTTACAATAACATAAAAAATCCTAAACACTCTATCAGAAAACTGTTGGAAATAATAACTGAGTTCAATAAAGTTGTAGAATACAAAGTTAATGTACAAAAATTAATTGCATTTTCATATACTAACAAAAAAACTTCAGAAAAAAACATACCTTTAGCAATAAAAAAAGAATATAAAACTTCAGAAAGAACTTGAAGAACTTATGCACTAAAAATTATAAGACACTATTAAAAAATTGAAGAGAAACAAAAAATGTTAAGATATTCCATGTTTGTAAATTGGAAGAAAAAACATAGATTAAATAGCCATATTATTCAAAGCAATATACAAATTTAGCACAATCCCAATCAAAATCCTGCAGACTCTCTTTCAAGAAATACATTTTAAAAAATTCATCAGATTTGTTTGCAATTACAAAAGAGTTTGAATTGCCAAAATAATCCTATGCAAAATAAAAAATAAAAATAATGTGGAGGCATTATACTCCTGATTTCAATCTAGACTATGAAGCCTCGATAATGAAAACAATGTGATATTGACAGAAAAACAGAATACAGACCAATAGAATAGAATTGAAATCCCAGAAACAAACCCACACATATATAAATAATTAATATTTGACAATAAATTAAGGAATATTATATGATAATAAGAAAGTCTCCTTAGTAAATGGTACTACTAAAATTGAAAAGCTACTTGCAGAAGAATGAATCTGGGCTGTAAGTGATCACTGTACATTAAAATTAACTCATGATGGATCAAAGACCTCTATGTAAGACTCAAAACAATAAACTGCATAAAAGAAAACATCAGTAGTGAACTTGGGTTCAGAGAATTTTATGACCCTGACCTCAAAGGCAAGTGAAGTCAAAGCAAAATTAAATTAATGAGACTATATGAAACTAAAAAGCTTCTGCACAGCAAAAGAAACCATCAACAAAACAGAGGCAAACAACTGAATAGGAGAAGATATTTGCAAACAATGCCTCTCCTAAGGGGCTAATATCTAAAATATACAAAGAGCTTGTATGACTCAACAACAAAATATTAACAACCCAATTAAAAAATAGGCAGAGGACCTAAAAAGACACTTCACCCGAGAAGACATACAAATGGCCAAAAGATACATGAAAAAATGATCAACTTTACTACCTATTAGAAAAATGTAAATCAAAATCACAATGAGATATTATCTAACACCTGTTAGAATGGTTATTATCATAAGACAAATAACAAGTTTTGGAGAGGCTGTGGAATAAAAGGAACCCACATACATATCTGGTAAGAATGTAAATTGGTACAACTATTATGAAAGACATTATGAAGTTTCCTCAAAAAATTAAAAGTAGAATTACCACACAACATAATAATTTCCTTACTGGGTATCAACCTAAAAATTTTGAAAGTCATAGTCCACAAAGACTTATGTACCCCAATGTTCATAGCAGTTCTGTTATTGGTGGCCAAGTCACAGAAACAATCAAAGTATCCTTTGATAGATGATTGGATAAAGAAGCTATTACTCAGCCATAAAAAGATGAAACATTGACATTTTTTACAACATGGATAGACTTTGAGGTCACCATGCTAAGCAAAATAAGCCAGACAGAAAAAAATCATGAACCATATGATTCATGAGGGATGAAAAACTGGGAGCAACAAAGAAACAGAACTCATTGTCACAGGTAATAGTTCAGTGGTTATCTGAGAGGTATGTGGGGAATCGATTGGGGGAGGAGAGAAAAGATTTCAAATACATGGTGATGGAAAGAGAACTGACTCTGGGTGGTGAGCATGCAGTACACCACGTAGAAGATATAGTGCAGAATTGTACACCTGGAAGCTGTGTAATTTTACTGACAAATGTCACCCCAATAAGTTTAATAAAAAAATAAGTAAGACATGAAAAAATGTGTGTGTGTTAACTAGATTTTGTCTGTATTAAAAGGAATAACTGCTCTCTGGAAACAGCAATAATAAATTGTCAAAATGTGATATTAAACTCTTGCATGTATTTTTCCTGCAGGTTTAACAATCTCATCTAATTTTTTAAATATATGTTCCTTTTTTCTAAAACACACAATTTACATACCTACATTTGAAACATTAACTAGAGACTAATATAGAAAAAGTTATTTGAAAATGAAAAGTTATACTTGATAAAATTATATACTCATTTACCCCAATGTAATTCAATAGACTAAAGTATGTGCCAAAGTAAGTAATGTTAAATTGCATGAATAAAATTATAATAAAAATTATGATGTCTAGAATATCAGTTCCCAAGTAGTGGTACACATATCCCTGAGGGTATGTGGTAGGCTATTCAGGGGTATGTGAAAAATAATCAGTAATGTCAAAAAAACAAGTAAACACATGAAAAACATTAGTTATTATACAATAAATGTTAAGTTTGAATCACAGTTCATGGAATCACTTTGAAATTAGATTACATTAGTGAATAATGATTGATGAGGGCATGGCTATGAACCCTTCTCCCAAATCACTCTTCTACCAATCATTATGCACAGTTTTGGAAGAATCTATTTGTGATGTTTCTAGAACTTTTTCAAACACATAAATACATTCGTAGCCAGACTGATCAGTATAGTTATTGACTGATTATAAGTAAATGTGTTGTCTTTAATTGTGATTCTTTTCAAGTAGTTTTTCTATCTAATGTTTAATAGAAAACATAGTTCCAGTTATTATTGTCAGGGATTTTTAAGCATGTCAGTTATAGATCAGTGGTTGAGAACTGTAACAGTTAAAAAAAAAAACTTGCTGTGGATCATAATCTATCACCAAGTACTTCTGAACATGTGTTCACAGCTATGATTACATCCACACTGAGAGATAGTAAAGAGGTGTGTGCCTCAGGTCCTACAAAGAAGAAAAAAAAAAGTACTCTGAAGGGTGTATTAAATAGAGGTTTTCATTTGTAGAGAATAATAACTGTATTAAGACTTTGTGTGTTGGGAGTGGGGAAATATCCCATGGTTGCATGAAATCCTCTCCATGAATCTGACATTTAGAAATGAAATTTTCCATTTATTATATATATATATATATATATAATATATATAAAATTTATGGTGCTTAGAAAAGCATCCAACTGTTACTTCATACATCTCAGGAAAGAAAGACAATGAGAGTGCAGTTGAGGCTTCATACCATATTGCTTAATGCATGGTTAAATGGGGTAAAAACAATACCATAGCTGAACATTTACTTTCTTCCCATATTAAGAATACCATTTTTGTATGTTTGGGGAAGAATATGTCTGCAAAATGAGTACTATCTTTATTTCAAACAATTCAATGTCTTGATTAATTCAGGAAATGTCTGACAATATTGAAGCCATAGTAGTAGATAAAATTACAAAAAGTAAATCCTTTTTCATTCAAGTCAATGAAAGTGTAGGTGTTACTGATTTATCTATTTTGCTTGCCATCACTAGATCCTTGGTATGAAAAAAATTGAGAAAAACCTGTTGCTTTATTACTCATTGACAGAGCATACCACTGGCATAGATTTTCAATACAATCATTACTTATTTCATTGACAAGGACATTAGTTTGTCATATTGTTATGGTCTATGCACTGACAGAAGCAAGCCTATGTTAGGCTGTTTTATAGGCCTTCAAGGTTGAATTAAAGAAGTAGCTCCCATTGTACCATAGAGTCACTGCTGCATTCATAGAGAAATTCTAGCACCCAAGCTTCTCCCTAGTGAACTGAAAGACATTCTTCTTTTTCTCTTTTTTCTATGTCTATCTATCTATCTATCTATCTATTTATTTATAATTTATTGGGATTACATTGATTTACTAGATTACATTGGTCCCAGGTGTACAATTCTATATCATATCTTCTATTTTGTAGTATGTGTTCATCACTCAAAGTCAGTTTTTTTCCATCACCATATATTTGTGTTCCTGTCTTCTCCTCCACCTCCCTCTTTCCTTATTCTCAGGTAACTACTAAATTATTGACTGTGTTCGTGAGACTTACTTCTTTGTTGCTTTTTATTCTGTGTTAACAATCAAACTTAATTTTTTTCATTGCTTTTCCTTATTTTACCCACTTTCCCATCCCCCCTCCCATTTTAAAGAAGCCCTTCTAACATTCTTTGTAGTACTGGTTTGGTGGTGATGTATTTCTTTAACTTTCCCTTATCTGAAAAGCTCTTTTTCTGTCCTTCAATTTTAAACGCTAGCTTTGCTGGATGCATTATTCTTGGTTGTAGATCCTTGGTTTTCATAATCTTAAACATTTTCTGCTAATCCCTCTGGCCTGTAAAGTTTCTGGTGAGGAAGCAGCTGAGAATCAATTGAGTGTCCCTTTGTAAATTACTACTTGCATTTCTCTTGCTATTTTTAGAATTTTCTCTTTTTCTTTAACTTTGCCATTTTAGTTATGATGTTTCTTGGTGTGTTCTTGTTTGGGATTATCTGTGCACCCTGGACTTGTATGTCTATTTCTTTCACAAAGATAGGAATATCTTAATTCATTATTTCTTCAAATAATTTATTGATCTCTTGCTCTTCCTTTGTCCCTTCCAGTACACCTATTATTCTGATATTATTCCAATTAAAATTTTCCCTGAGGAATCTCAAAGCATCCTCATTTATCTGGGCTATCATATTCTACTTGTTCTAAATGGGTGTTTTCTGCTGGCTTTTCCTGAACATCACTGCTTTGCACTTCTATTTTATCTAGTTTGGTGACTTTTATTCTGTTCTTCATTTCAATTAATGTACCCATTATCTCTCTCTAATTCTTTATAATGGTTTGTAAGTCTTATTTAATGCTTACTATCTGTTGAAATTATTATATAATTCCTTATGCATTTTTGTAATTGCTGCTTTGAGCTCGGTTTCTGATGGGTCATCTGTCCCCATCTCTTTAATTCTCTAGTTTCCCATTTTTTGCAGCCTCCCTGGACCCTCCCAGTTGTAATTTCTTTGGTGTTTGCTGCTGATACTGGGCCAGCAGAGGTCTGTGGAGGAAGGGTGTTTGTGGCTCTATTTTATTTCTGTAGCTCCCGGGGTGGTGCCGAAAGTTTGGGCATAATTGCAACTTTTTGTTCTGGGTTTGACTCATGTGTTGATTTTGCCCTGGGCCTTGGGGTTAGTCCCGTATTCTGGTCTTTCAGACCATCTTAGTTGTGACCTGAAACAGGCATGTGAATCCCTCTCTCTCTTTCTTCTTCCCAGCCAGAGCAATCATGCTGCATCTTCTCATAGATCAGCTGCTCCCTCTCTTCTGGGAACTGGAGTGAAGTCCAGCCATTGCATTTTGCAGACTGCTCCACACCTCCCAGGGCCAAAGTGAGGTGGGTGCAGTATTTCATGTCTTACCTGTGGGCCCCCTTTACTCTATCTCATGGATGAAGTGGGGCCCAGAGTGCTCTCTTGCTGCCTTCTTTTTTCTCCCTCCCCCAGTGGTAGAGTTCCAAGTGGGGACCCACATATGGCCACTTCTTCACTCTTTCCCTTATTTCTTTCTTGTTTATCCCTCTTCCCACCTGTAGGTACTTAATGAAATATGTGTGTTTCTTAGCTGTGATTGTGTGATGTATAAAGTTTGAGGTCCTTGTTTGAGGTATAGATGTTTTTTTAGTTGGAATCTCCAGAGGAGCATTTCAGAGTTCCCTCTCATGCTGCCATTTTGTAGTGTCTCCCCTGAAAGATATTCTTGATGAAGGTGTAAAAGATGTAAATTTGATTAAGTCCAAATTGTATAAAATGCTGTATAAAGTCCAGATTGTATAAAATGCTGTATGAAGATATAAACAGAACTCACAGCACATTACTTTGGTAGATGTAGGTAAAGGGATTATCTTGTGGCAAAGTACTTAGACAACTGTTTGAATTTAGACATGAAGTCCAGGTATTTTTTGAAGATCACAATTTCCCTCTTGCAGGGACAATGATTAGTTTCAAATTCTTTCATAATTATGAGATATAATTCTAGAAATAAATAAACTCAATGTGGGACTTTAAAATAGCTCAATCACTATATTCAAAGTATCCAATAAAATTAGTTCATGATTAAACAAATGGACTTTTGGAAAGTGTGTATTGGAAGAGGTCAGCCTGAAGTTCTTGAAACTCTGCACATCTTATCTGAGAATGATTTGCATTTATCCCAAAATGTAAAGGACAATATTGTAAGTCACTTGGAGGGTGTTCAAGTATCTTTTTATAAATACTTCCCTCAATGTGGAAAAAAATAACTGGACTGCAGATCCCTTTAATTAAGAATTCTTCAAAAAAGCTAAACTATCAATCAATGAAAAAGAGCAGTTGTTTGAACTTTTAAACAATTCTTTTTCAAATTCTGACTTTAAAAGAAAGCATGTTATTACTTTCTGGATAGATGTCAGTGAGAAATATGAACAGCTCAGTGAGAAAGCATTCAAATACCTCTAACAATTTACTAATACTGAAATAATGAAGAGAGCTTTTCCTCCTTAAACTTTGATAAAAACATATGTATGTACCACAACAAGCTTAATTCAAGTTTGGATTTAAGAATGTTCTAGCATCTTTTAAGCCTGATTTCAAGAAATTAAGTGCAACAAAGCAAGCTCAGGGATCTCATTAACAATGTTATATTGGGCTAATGATCTGCATAACAAATATTACAGACTTTAAATAACACAATTAAATATGATTAATAATAAATTAAAAGTTTGTTAAATACTTTAGCATCCTTATCAATATTTAACCATTATGAATATTGTACAATTATATTTGTGGTTTGTATGTTTAGTGTGACAATTTTTCTTTTCCAACTTATTACCTCATTTCCATCATCTTACATCAAGATAGGCACTGAACTAAAGTGTCAGTATTTAAAAACAGCTGTTTTAAAAACAAGGCATGCAATTTATAGAAACTCATTTAAAAGGAGTACACAAGTAGAAAATGGTTGGGATCCACTGGTCTAGATTGACAGTCATTTAGTATTGGATGTTTTCTTACCTTGTCAGTTTATACCTGTAACAGAATTGCCTCTTCTATATCTCTTCAGTTAATTTGAGCCTGTGCCTTTTACCATCCCAATGGTCTCCAGCTTGTTGGTCAAAACTTGGAAGACTAATCATATTCTTCTTCCTGAAACACTAGAATTGGAACTCAAGGGGACCAATTAATTTATCTATGAGAAGTCAAATCAGTAAGGTCGTGTAGACTCAGGTGTTGAAATGCCATTTGGAAACACATAATGAATGATGAGTCAAAAATTAATTAAGTAAAAAGATAAGCAGAAGAACTGATTATCTGAATTGAAATAAGAATAAAAAATAAAAACATAAAAAAGACCATGAAACCAAAAATTAATGTGATATTATAATACCTATATACCCAGTTCTGTTTCCTATAAGGCCTTAATATTTTATTTATCCTCTTGGAGTTGATTGGCTCTCAGATTACTTGTTGTCTTGAAATGTTTCTCTGTTTACTTGAGGCACTTGAGAACATTTTTATTCTATGCCAAACAATATATTTTCTCTAAGTAAAATTCTTTTGAAAACTTTTCTAAGTTGCATGAACAACATTATTCCTGGAGTTTTTCTCTATTTTCATTAATTACACACATTAATAATCCTGTAGAAAAAAAGAAGACAATATAGAGAAAAGAGAGAAATTATTGTGCAGAATTACAGCTATATTTAATGGGACACAGTGTTCAGTTAGTCATGCTAGATTTTGAAGGATCGTGGGCAACACTCTGCAAATATTTGCAAGATTATCATGTTAAATAAAAAAATAAGAATACATATAATTTCTATTGGAATTATTTCAGATATAAATTCATAGTCAAAATAATATTAAATTTAAAAAACACAGAAGAAAAAAATGAATGAACTACTTTAAAGGAAGATGTGTTTCCTCTTAGTAACAGTTTTGAGAACAGTCTGGAAAAGCACTCAGAGAAAAACTTAGATGTTAATAAAATGAAAAATAAATAATTGAGTTTCTGTTCAACTCTTTAATTAATAAATTATTTTTACTTTAGTCATCAATCATAATTTCTTTTATAACTCAACGTTATACAAAATATTCCAGTATAGTATTAATGCATAAAAGTGATTTCTATAAAACATATTAAAATATCCAATAACATAAAGTATTTAAAATTTTAAATGGCATAATATATAAAGAAGACTGGTAGTACAATTCAATAAATAAGCAATATAAAGAGAAAAGCATACTTCTCTCAGACACACAACATAGACTCACATTCAATATACATACCAAACACAGACACATTACACATACTCACCGCATAAACACATATTTCTGGACAGAATGTTAAACCCAAATAATATAAATATTTTAAAATATGGTATAAAATTAGGGGCAGAATTTTTAAACTTTTAGTTTATGTATTGCACTCTCCAGGAGTATATGAAGGCTTTCTGGATAAAATCTCACCATAAATCATTCTATTTTTCATATTGCATGGCTAGATACCTTCTGGACAGTACTTATATTTTAAAAATAGAAGAAAACATCAACAAGGCAAATCTGTGTTTCTTGAATCAAAGAATAATCTCTACTTAGGTGCCTATACTTTAGTTGCAGCATGACAGACAGTCAGACAAAAATTTTCATCCAGCATATATTTTAATGTTGTAGCAGTAAAAATGTATGAACAGTATAGAATAAAATGCAAAAAATAGTATCTCATTTATACCACAATTACTTTACAATGTTATAGGTCACTGAAGTACCATTCTAAAAAATGTAACTATTTTATCATAACACATAAGTATATTATAAGTATCTATTTTTCATAATATGAGTTATTTAATATTTGATCAGAAGAAAAGTATTAAATTTCAAATAAAAATTTAATTATTTAGTAAAAAAGAGTAGAAAATGTTTAAAATTTAGATATTTTATAAATTGCTATTACCATAGTAAATATAATTACAAGGAAAATATCTGGCTACATAAGTATAGGCATGCTCTCTTTTTCATTAGAGATATAAATATTTATATATCTAGATATGTATGTGTCTCTCAATATAGAACATACCTAGAGACATATACATGTACACATATACTTAAAACATAGAGCAATATATGTGTTAATGTGTTATTGACACATATAAAAACATTACAAATTAAACTTTTGCTATGTATCATGTAAACATCATAGAAATTGCACTTCTCTAAAATCATTATATTTACTTTATCTGTCAGTAAAATAGTCACAGTAACCAATTAAATAGTTTCTATCATAAATTTTAAAAGGCTATTACCTAGATGTTAATATTGCAATTAGCAAATAATGTCTTAGTGATAATAAAATTACAATGTAATTTGTAAAGTAGACAATAAAACATAAGAAATTAGTTATTTGAAAATAACTTTCCTTTATTAGTTTGTAAGATAGAAATAATTTACTTTATATTTGTGGTATTTTATTTTTCATTTTTATGTTGTAAGTCTTCATTTTCTTAATGTGAATTGCTGGTTATTATCATTTTGACAAATGGCCTTATAAGCACTTTTACTGAAAATAAAATAGCCACAGCAAATAATAATTTTCTTATCATTAACATATCTTGGGTCATATGGTAATACAGTGGACAAAAACACATTAAAACAATATATTTACTTATTCTAATAAATTTAGAGCACACTTTTTTTGAGAGAGGTAGTTTATTTTAAAACTTCACTCTACAAGAAGATACTAAATTAAAAGTTAAGTTTAATTTAGTAGAAAAAAATAATAAAAGCAAAAATACAAGTTTGCTAAAATAAACAATTACAATTTTTTCCTATTTTTGTTAAATTGTTTTTCTGAACTAGAGTTACATAGGAGTCCAAGATTTATCATGATAACTTCGCAAAAGTTTGATTTTGGAACTGGCTTCCAGTTGTCATTTTTAAAATATAATTAAATACTTTTGGACATTTTGATTCTACCTAAATATGTAATAACTAATTTTAAAGCTAAAATACTTAAAGATTTGTTTCAGTTCTTTTTTCTGATATGCAAGCCCAATGTCAAATATAGAATATTGTTCACAGGATTGTTTGTTTAAGTGGCATATAAATAATCTTTAAATTATTCTCTTCCATTGGGGCCCCTATGCTCTAATTCCACACTAATATACATATTTATTATTTAAAATTACATTAGAAAATCAAATTTGGAAGTAAACACATCACATTCTGAAAATAATCTTCTCAAAAATGTAGAATTTTGTTTCAAGAAGAAATTCTGGAAAAATTTTGAGGCATCTTCTCTGAAGATTGATTGACTGAATTCAGCAACAGTCTACAATCCCTTACCATGTCAGAATATGCATTTATCATCTCTTATGAATGCACTAGGTAAAATTATTACCTTGTCTATGTATAAATAAAGTTATAACTCTTAATATCTTCTCTACTCATAAAGGTTTCAGGTATACTATAAACAAATTTCTCCCTGCCATTAATTGTCCTCATTTTTATTTCTCCATTAACCTACAAATGCTCCAGCAACTCATTAACTTTTTCCAAATGCCACATTCTATTCTTTAATACAAACTCAGGTAAGCACTTTTTGGTTTTTATTCATTTGTTTCATAACAGTTTTGTACTTCTTGGCCTCCTTGATATAGTTTTGTTGTAGGAATCTAGGCCTGGCAGAAAGAAAGTGTCACCCAAACACCAAAGACAGAAGAGAAAGGGGTTCTTTTTTCAGCCGATGGAGACATGGCAGACAAAAGTCTAAAATGGCCAAGCTCCCTGATTCACTCTGGTCCTGTCCTTTTATAGAACTTACAGGCTTTTAGACAAAGGAACAATCGTGTTGCCTTTCAATTGGTGATTCTAACACATTAGTGTGAATTCTTGGTGGGCTCTTACAGAAAAAAATGAATTAGGATTTACTGCTTTATTGAGGGGAGTGTCCTTGCATCTGGGCAGGAAGTTTCTGGCATGCTAGGTATGGGTGGAAAACTTCTTAAGGCAGGGCCTCCTCCTTCATTTTGGTTATTGTTTAATTTAAGGAAAGCTAGATTTCATTATCTGGGATCTGCCTGGCACATTTACCTCTTAACAAACTAAGCCCAATCACTTGGAAAATACAATCTTTGACCTCAAAAAAAATTTTTGGAATAGTTCATTCATTGTTATTATAGGAGGTAAAACAGCAGTTAGTAATTTTGCTAGTGGGTGTGTTTATAAATGATTCAATATTATAATGGCAAATCAAAGATAATATTACTGAAGTGAAATATAAGAGTCTATATTTTTGGTATTAAAAATTATCATGATGAAAACAATAACAATTCTAGATACTATATCTAATTTTGAAAGTTCTGAATAAAAACTTTAACCCATTAGAAAAGAAATAAGTTATAATTAATAGTTTAAATAATGTTTTTATTTAAAGCTATTTAAAAACCCATAATCAGGAATGATTTAAATGAGATTAGATCAAAGAGTTTGTCAGACATACTTAATAGATCTTTATATTCCAGGCCTATTCAAAGACATATGGAAAATAGCTACTTCCAAATTTATTGCATGTTTAAAAAATATAGATATAGAAATTAAAAGTTTCATAGTACTTTGATAGGTTAATTTTATGTTTGTTGAACCTAAAAAGAAAAAGATTATTGGATTTATAATTTTTATAAAATGGAATGTTTACTGAAAAATTATTTCACAATGTCTTAAGAAAGAAAATAATTATATGACTGCAACACTGATCTCATATATAATAAATATTCCAAATCATTTTGTTTTAAAAACTCTTATTAACTTATATAAGTGTAACCATAACAGTGTTAATCTATTAAAAAAATAATAGCAAAGAACTATTAGATTTTACTTTTGGAAATGTGGAAAGTCAAAGGCAAATAGTTACCTATACATTTTTGTATTTTTTGGCTTATATTCAGAGTTGTTTAACTCAAAGTAAGCTAGATATAGCATCTAGCTTTCACAATAAATGCCACCACAATAGAAAACATGTATTTACTGGCAATACTCATACTACTCCATAGGAAACATTTTTCAAAACACATTTTTAACTTGAACTATATATAAACTACATGGTGGAAATTTTGCTTAGAACATCTAAAGATGAAACCAAGTAAATATATATTTTATCAAGAAAGTAACATAAGCAAAATATAAATTCAACTGTATATATATCAACAGTAAATAAACTAGCAAATGAGAAATCCCATAGACTTGTCTGTCTTAAAAAGTGAAGAGAAAGCAAGATGGAGACCGAGGAGGAGGAGGAGATCCCTGAAACCTCTCCCAGAAAACACAATTAAACAGCTGCCCAGGAGCCAAGAAAAAAAACCCTGAGTGGCACAGTGACGACTGAGAAATGCACCCATTATCAGAAGACACATGAAGGTTAGAGAGAGAGGCCAAGCAGGAGAGAAACGTGGGAGTAGAGATGGGTCATGACCGAACCCCACCTCTGCTAACTGAAAGAACTAGAAAGAAATCAGGGAGCAGCATGATACATGGGAGAAAGGAGGCCAAGAGAGGGCAAGAGTGAAAGCCAGAGTGGTGAAACACTGGGAGACCATGAGGGAGCTGGACCTGAAAGCAGTTTGTTAGGGACAAAACCTGGGAGCCAGTCTTTGAAACTTTTAAGTAGCAAGAAAGCTGAATGAGGACTCTAAACAGACACAGGCTGAGATAAAGCTCCAGATACAGCACCTTGGCTCCTGGCACTCTTGCAGTCTACAAGGCGTGCACATGCTAGGCCAATGGCATGTGCATGCTCACTGCACTCATGTGGCCCAAGGCATCAGCCCTGCAGCTTTAGACCCAGAAGTTAATTAACTAAGAGACAGAGATTGTAAAGTAGTCATTCTAAAGACTCTGAGACAAATAAAAACATACTGGCAGACTACTATGGCTGGGAAGAATGATCTCAGAAGTAAAATCTGTAAACAAAAGGAACAATTTAGCAAAAAAAGTCAAACCATAAGGAAGAACATGATGGAAATTTGAAAGATAAATAATACAATAAAAGAAGTGAGAAATGAAATAACTGCCATAGGAAACAGGGCCAACCAGATGGAGAAAAAAAATAGTGATATTGAAGATCAGAACATGAAAACATCTCAGAAAGATGAAGATAGGGAATATTTCAAAAGAATTGAAAGAACTCTGCAAGAACTATCTGACACCATAACACATAACATTAACATAATAGGATTAGAAGAAGGAGAAGAACACTCTACAGATCATATATTCAAATAAATAGTAGATGAGAAATTCCTAAACCTATGGAAAGATCTGGAATCAATTTAAAAGAAAACAGGTCCCCTATATATCTGGATCCAAGCAGATCTCCTCCAAGACACATGGTACTAAAGATGTTAAAAACTAAAGACAAAGAGACAATTCTCAAGGCAGCCAGGAAAAGAAGATCTATAACCTTTAAAGGAAAACCCATCAGGCTGGCATCAGATTTCTCAGCAACAACTCTACAAGCCAGGAGGGAGTGGAATCAAATATTCAAAACTTTAAAGGAGAGAGACTTCCAGCTAAGAATAAATTATCCAGTAAAATTGTCCTTCAGATATGAAGAAAGAATAAAGACCTTCTTAGACACACAAAAGCTGAGGGAATTCACCAGCACTAGGACAACACTATAGAAATCTTGAAGGAGACTCTTCATCCTGAAACAAAACATCAAGATAAATGGACAAGAGTTGGGGCAACAAGAAAGAAACAAAAATAAAATAAAAGAACAACAAAAAAGTAATGGTCATAAGAAATTCTCACGTATCAATCATCACTCTAAATGTTAATGGACTGAACTCACCAATAAAAAGACACAGAGTAGCAGACTGGATTAAAAAATAAAACCCATCCATATGCTTTCTCCAACAGACACACCTCAGCCATAAGGCAAACATAGACTCAGAGTGAAAAGATGGGAAACAATACTCAAAGCAAATGGTAACCAGAGAAAAGCAGGGGTTGCCATACTGATACTTGATGAAAGAAATTTCATGTTAAAAAAGATAGCAAGAGACAAAGATGGACATTACATAGTGATAAAAGGCACAAAACAACAAGAAGACTTGACACTAGTTAATATATATAATCCAATGAGGAAGCACCAAAATACTCAAAACAACTACTAACACATATGAAAGGAAAAAGTGACACAAGCACTATCATTGTCCCTTAAAAGCAATGGACAGATCATCCAAACAGAAAATAAATAAGGAAATATCAACTCTAAGAAACACATTACAGTAACTGGACATAATTGACATTTACAGAACAATTTATCCAGCAAGAAAAGACTATACCTTCTTTTCTTGTGCACACAGAACATTTTCAAAGATAGACCACATGCTGGGACACAAAAGTAGCCTCAGCAAATTCAAGAAAATTGAAATCATACCAAGTATACTCTCAGACCACAAAACTTTGAAATTGGAGATCAACCGTAAAAAGAAAGCAGAAAAAAGCCCACATACATGAAGATTAAAGAAATCTTATTTAAAAAAGACTAGATAAAATAACAAAAAAAAGAAGAGATTTAAAATACATAGAAACTAATGACAATGAAAACACAACATATCAAAATTATTGGGACATAGCAAAAGCAGTAATAAAAGGGAAATTTCTATCACTACAGGCCTATCTTAAAAACAAGAAAAATTACTAGTAAACACTTAACATTCTATCTTAAAAAACTAGAGAAAGAAGAGCAGACAAAACACAAAGTCAGCAGAAGGTAAGAAATAATAATTAAAGCAGAGCTAAACCAATTTGAGAACACAAGGAGAATAGAAAAATTAACATTACAAAGAGATGGTACTTTGAGAAAGTCAACAAAATTGAAAAACCCCTAGCTAGACTAATTAAAGGACAAAAGGAAAGGTCACAGATATTCAGAATTAGAAATGAACTGGAAGAAATTACTATTGATACCACAGAAATATAAAGGATTATAAGAAAATACTATGAAGGGCTTTATGCCACTAAATTTAAAAACCTAGAAGAAATGGTCAAGTTTCTAGAAACTTATAGCCTACCTGGACTGAACCAAAAAGAACTAGATAATCTAAACAGACCAATCAATAGTAAAGCAATTAAAATGACTGCCCACAACCTCTCTAGAGGTAAAAACCCCAGACCAGATGGACTCACCAACAAATTGTACCAAGCAGTCAATGAAGAATTAACACCTATCCTCCTCAGAATCTTCCAAAAAATTGAAGATGAAGCAATACTTCCTAACTCATTCTATGAGGACAACACTACTCTAATAACAAAGCCTAATATACACAAAAAAAGTAAACTATAGACCAATAACTCTGATGAAAACAGATGTAAAAATCCTAAACAAAATATTAGCAAATAGAATACAATATATCAAAAAGATCATATATCATGATCAAGTGGGATTCATCCCAGGAACACAAGGATGGTTCAACATATGAAAATCAATCAATGTGATACATCACATAAACAAAACAAAAGATAAAGACCATATGGTCATATCAACTCATGCAGAAAAAGCATTTGACAAGATACAACATCCATTTATGATCAAAACACTGAAAAAAATGGGAATAGAAGTATCTCAACATAATAAAGGCCATATATGACAAACCCTGAAATAATATTATACTGAATGGGTAAAAACTGAAGCCTACCTTCCTAAAATCAGGAACAAGACAGTGATGTATCCTGTCACCATTGTTGTTCAATATAGTACTGGAAGTTCTAGCCAGAACAATCAGGCAAGAGAAAGAAATAAAAAGTATTTAAATTGGGAAAGAAGAGGTCAAATTATCACTATTTGAAGATGACATGATTTTTTATATAGAACAGTCCAAAGACTCCACAGGAAACTATTAGAAACAATAAATGGATACAGTTAAGTCCCAGGTTACAAAATCAATGTAGAAAAAAATCAACAGCATTCCTATTTACAAACAACAAATCTTCAGAAAAATAAATTAGAGAGTCATTTTTTATTTTTACTGTTTTCTTGCAACAAAAAGAATGAAACACTTGAGAATTAACTTAACAAAGAATGTAATGGACTTATACATGGAAAACTATAAGACACTTTTGAAAGAAATTGGAGAAGACACAAAGAAGTGGAAAGACACTTTGTGTTCATGGATAGAAAGACTTAACATTGTTAAAATGGCCATATTACCTAAAGCAATTTACAGATTTAATGAAATTCCTATCAAAATTTCACAATCATTCTTTCATGAAATAGATAAAAGAATTACCAGATTTATATGGAACTAGAAAAGACCTCGAATTGCCAAAGCAATACTACATAAAAAGAATAAGGCTGGTAGCATTACCTTCCCTGACTTCAATTTATATTACAAAGCATCAATAATCAAAACAGCTTGGTACTGGCAGAAAAACAAGCATGTAGACACACAAAACGGAATGGAAAACCCAGAAATAAACTCACAAATTTATGGACAAATAATTTTTGATAAAGGAGCAAAAACTATGCTATGAGAAAAGATAGCCTTTTCAGTAGGTGGTGCTGGGAAAGCTAGACAAACATATGCAAAAAATAAATCTGAGCTATGAACTTTCACCATATACAAAAATTAACTCAAAATAGATTAAAGACCTTCATATAAGACCCAAAAATAATAAACTGTATAGAAGAAAACATTGGTACTAAACTTATAGATCTAAGGCTCAAGGAAGACTTAATGAACCTGCCCTCAAAGGTAAGGAAAGTAAAAGTAAAAATAAATGAATGGGACTATGTCAAACTAAAAAGCTTCTGCACAGCAAGAGAAATCATCAACAAAGCAAAAAGACAGCCGCTGAAAGGGAGAAAATATTTGCAAACAACACATCTTATAAAGGTCTAATGTATATAATATATAAAGAACTAGTACACTTAACAAAAAAAAAACAAAAACCCAAACAATTTAATTAAAAAGTGGGCAGAGGACTTAGACACTTTTTCCATGCAGAAATACAAATGACCAGCAGACATATGAAAACTGGCTCATACCTATTAGCTATCAGGGAAATGCAAATCAAAACCACAATGAGATACCACCTCACACCTGTCAGAACGACTATTATCAACAAGACAAGGAATAACAAGTGCTGGAGAGGATGGGGAGAAAAAGGAACTCTCACACACTGCTGTTGGGAGTGCAAGCTGGTACAGCTGCTGTGGAAGAAGGGGTGGAGGTTCCTCAGAAAATTGGGAATGGAGTTACCATATGACCCAGCAATCTTCCTTCTGGGGATCTAGTGAAAAAACTTGAAAACCTTAGTCTGCTGAGTCTTATGTACCCCAATATTCATCACAGCACTGTTCACAGTGGCCAAAACATGGAAACAACCAAAGTGCCCTGCAACAGATGACTGGATAAAGAAGGTGTGGTACATATACACAATGGAATATTACTCAGCTATAAGAAAGGATGAAATACTGCCATTTGCAACAAAATGGATGGACTTAGAGATCGGCATGCTAAACGAAATAAACCTGTCAGAAAAAAGCAAAAACTATTTTACTTCACTCATATATGGAATATGAATCTGAAAGCAACAAATAAAAAACAAACAAACAAAAAAGCCATAGACACAATAAAAAATTTAGTGTTTATTTGGGAGCAAGTGGAGAAGGGGTGGGAGAAGAGAGATGAAGTGGGAGACAAAAAATGGGGAGCTTAATATATCATGATGGAAAGAGAACTCACACTGTTTGGTGAACTTATAATGCAACAAGTTGATGATGTACGAACCTATGTAATTCTTCCTAACCATTGTCACCCCAATAAGCCTGACAGTAAAAAAAACAGTGCTATAAAATAAAAAAGCCTTATAACAGAATGATTTAATTCAAACATATTTATCTAGTGACATTTACTGAGAGAAACAGTAAGTCTAAATAGTATATTAGTATATTGAAAGATGAATATTACTTAAAAATATGCTTTAGATCTCAACTCAATATCAGAAAAAATAGTTTATTTCAGAAAAATAAAACATTCAGCCTATGAAAATATTGAGAAATAATTTTAGTAAATTAATGAAACATCTGTATCTCTCTATTTAATATATATGTATACCATACACACCATTTTTTTCATTTTCATGTATACAAGATTTATTATGAACAAAATAAAGAAAATTATAAAAGTTAATTGTCAAAAAGACTTTGATTGAATCATCACATTACCAACCTGTAAATGATGGGTTCATGTCAAAGTGTTTATAGATATGATTTTCAAAGGCCTGAGGTCCAAAAACTTTCTAAAATCAGAAGTCCTATTGACAAAGAGAGACAGACAAATAAAAGGTGTAAAATAGATAGAAATAGTTAAGGAGTGAAAGAGAGAAATAGAAAAATATCCACTAATACTTTCTGATTATTTTTTATTCTGTCCTACAGCTAATATTAGTGATGTATTATAAATTATGAACCCATATGCTCAACCTACAGCAGTTTGATGACTGAAAAATACAGTATTTATTAAAAAAAATTGGCTAAGCAGACATTAATGTTAAAAATATATACTTTAAATACCTGAGATGTATTTAAATTAAATATAAAAACATAGGTTGAAAATACCACAATAGAAAAGATATACTATATCAACAATAATGCTAAGAAGGTTCAAATGGCTATATTAACATCATATACAAGATTGGACAATTAACTTTTTACCTTATCCTAGAAAATACGCTATGTACCTTTGAAATATTCCCCTTGGGAAGTTATGCACTGAGGCCAGTGCCTAGTCCACACTTTAAAGCAATTTTGAAACTTTTTATCTGGAATGGCCATCAGAGCTGTTGTCATTCCTGAAATCTGGCAATTAAGTTTGAGAACTTGCAACCTTGTCAACACAGAGACTATTACCAGAGATTAATGGAATGTGTTATAATAATAAAAGGGTCAATTAATCAGGAAGGCTAGCAATCATAAATGTGCATACACCTAATTATAAAGCTTCCACATACAAGAACCACAAATAAAAGTATTTAGGAAGAAATTCAATATTACAAGGATTTTGACACTTTTCTCAGTAATAGAATAAAATTAAGGATGAGTAAAGATATAAAAGATAAAAAAGACTCTTAATCATTTGAATTAAATTGCATTTAAAGAACACTACATACAACAGTTGTACAATCCATACATTTTTAAGATTTAAATATTAATATTTTATCATTTTCAGTTATATTTCTGAAGTATTTGATATAATTTAACAGATTAAATATATATTCATAGTTTTCTAATGCCAATTTGAAAAAATTTCTTTGGAAGGTAACAGCAGTTTTTTAAGGTAGTTCTTTAAAAAGATCATCATTGCAACAAGTTAAAATACAAGGAGAGTCTCCTGAGCCACTTTCTTTGCTCGAGCCCACGCCTACCTCTTTGGAGTGTACTTTCCCCTCAATAAACTATCTTTTTGTTTCACCACTTTACTTTTGCATGTGTCTCATTCAATTCTTTGCTTGAGATACCAAGAACCTGGAAACTATCTTTTTGTTTCACCACTTAAAATATATATATATATATATATATATATATATATATATATATATATATATATGGAAAAAGGAAAGAGAAAGCAGTAGGCTTAATGTAGTTGATTTTGATGTTATTTTTTTCAGCTTTATTGAGATATAATTGACACATATATTTTGTAAGTTTAAAGTGTACAATGTATTGATTTAATATACTTATACATTACAAAATAATTATAACCATAGCATTAGCTACCACTTTTAACCTGTCACATAATTTCTTTTCTTTTGTGTTGTTTTTATTTTTTTGTGGTGAGAATAATTAAGGTCTCACAGCAACATTCAAGTATATGATACACTGTTATTGGTTATGATTACCCTGCTGTAAATTAGATACCCAAATTTGTTAATAACTAAAAGTTTATACTCTTTTCCCAATATCTTTCTATTTCCTCTACCACTAAAGTCATTGTAATCATCATTCTACTTTTGTTTCTCTGAGATGACTTTTTTAGATTTTATACATAAGTGAATTTAGACTGCATTCATTTTTCTCTGTCTCATTTATTTCACTTAGCATAATGTCCTCAAGGTTCATCCAAGTTGTCACACACAATTTTTTTTCCCATGGCTGAATTATATTCAGTTATGTGTGTGTGTGTGTGTGTGTGTGTGTGTGTGTGTGTGTGTGTGTTTTGTGTGTGTGTGTGTATTTTTTTATCTAAGGGAGCTGAATTTAACACAATGACACAACATAGAAAAAATTAGCTCAAAATATGGGCAGAGGAGATTGTTAATGGCAGGGCATAATGAATTAAAAAATTTTAGGTTCTGTTTAATTTAGATTTGTTTAACTGGTGATAACACTTGAACACCAAAGACTCAATTTCTTTTGAAAGTATGATTCTATATAAATGATGTAAAATTTTTTAATAGATGTAGATTTTGAAATTGTGTTGGGGAGTAGAATGAACTTTCTTATTACCCTACAATAAAATGAGCAAGTCCCAGGCAGAATTTGAGTAATGTCTAGTCTAAATAGGAAGTGCACTGTAATATCATTCCTTGTTTTGTGGTACTTATAAGGTGAAGGGTAGAAAAGTAAAACAGAGCATGCTTTTTAAAATTATTTTTCTTTCTTTGGGAGTTGAAAAGACTTTGTGAACAGAAAAGTCTAGTAAAGTAGGAATGCTTCAATTTATTTCAATTATGAGATTTGTAAAATTATTTCAGTAGTTCTATTCTTTGTAAATAGTAATACAAAGTTTCCTCCTAAGAGAGAAAAGATAAACAAACAATATTATAGAAAAATTTGATAAAATGCATAATTAAATTATAGTCATATTTTTATTTTAATCACGTTTTAATTTTATAAAACTTTATGGTAAAGTAAAATTTCCAAGACACTAGAAATTTAAAAAAATTTATACACCTCACAATCAAGCTTTTACCACTTCTATTAACCTCTAGTGACCACAAAAGCTAACTAGCTTAAATAGATCACCCTCTCTTTTATCATTTTAAAACTATAATAGCTATTGAATGTAGAAATATAAAGTAATTATTTTTACTTAACCCAATTAAATAAAGTTAAATAGTTATTTATAAAAAGATGCATATAAGTGTATATGTGTATAAATTGAAGTATTAGACATCAGCTGGTTCAGAAAGTGACAAGTACATGTTGTTAATTATAAAAGTCTAAAATAACAAGAAAACCACTGCCAAGTTATTTTGATGTTTTGTCAGATAATATCAAAAACAAGGACTTTACAACACCCGGGTATTATAAAACACTACCAACTTAAAAATTTCCTAAGTATTTTATGTAAAATGACATATTTCATAGTCTTTGATGGAATAGAATTATAATTACACAGAGTATTTTAAGGCTAAGACATGGGTGTGCATGAATATATATACTTAAAGACAGAAGATAACTTTACTCTTATATCATGATGATATAAAAAAAATTTGTGAACCTGATAGATAAGACTCTATCACCCCACGATTCTAGAATTTGACTTTGAATTGTTTATCTTGAAGAGAGGGATGAGTGTCTCTTCTGTGAAAGAAAGGCTGCAAAGACGAGGTGACTGGAGGAGCAGATAGTTACCTGTTTCTCAGCCTTCTTTTCATTTGCATGTGACCATGTAACTAGTTTCACTAGGAGAATATGACTTAAGACTTGTATACACTCAAGACTAAGGCTTTTAAGAAATGAATGTGTCTTCTCTGTACTCTTTTGCTTTTTTTTGACATTTGCATATTAGAATGTGGCTATGGATTTATTGAATGGTTCATAATGAAAAGAAAATAACTTATTTTATTGTTTATTTCAATTTCTCGTATGTTCAACTAATGGCTCAGAAAAAATCTGGTTTAAAAAATATATAATAAAACTAAAGGGCAAAAAGTATTTTAAAGAATGATTAAGGAGTTCCCTGATGGTGTAGCGGCTTAGGGCTTCGGCACTGGTGCTGTCAGCGCTGCAGCCTGGGTTCGATTCCCAGCCAGGGAGCTACCCACATACCAAAAAGGAAAAAAAAAAAAAAAAAAAGAATAATGAAAAATGGCTTCAACTAAATACTAAAATTGTTCTTATAAATAGCAACACTTCATACTAATAATAATTCAAATAATGCATTATAAAATATAATAATTTTAATAATTTATACCATATAATAAATCATTTATATTTTTTCAGAAAGCTCATGACTTGTCTCATTACCATAATAACAAATATTAAACCACATAGAGAAAACACTGCAATGTGACTACATCATTATAAATATTAATATTTATTGTATGCTATCTTATTTTTAAGCATCAATTTATGTTGATCTTGGATAATTTATCAAAACTATGGTTTTTAGAGGAAGAAAATATGCTTGAATATAGCATAAACAATACATCTTAATAATTATATGAAAAGTTTGTCTAAATGCTTATTTAAACATTCATTTAGATTTTACTTATATGTAAAATCCAAAGAACAAAATAAACAAACAAACAAACAAACAAAAACAGAGTCATAGATGCAAGGAACAAGCTGATGATTGCCAGATAGAAGGGGAATCAGGAAGAAGGGCAAAACAGTCAAAATAATTAAAAAGCATAAACTGGGAGCCACAAAATATTCAAGGGAATACAAAGTGAAAAATAGAGAACAAAGTCAACAATATGGCAATAACTCTGCACAGCACTAAGTGTACCAGTCAGGGATACCACCCCATAAACTATACAAGCGTCTAACCACTATGCTGTTTACCCCAAACAGACACAAAACAAAATTAAATGTAATTGTAATTAAAAAACTCAAAAATAAAACAAACAAACAAAAAAAAAACTGAAGGGGAACAAGAGGCCCAAATCTCTAGGCGTAAAACAAACAAGTCATTGGGATTCAAAATACAGCATAGGAAATACAGTCAATAATATTACAATAGTGCTTTATAGTGTCAGGGGCTGCCAGACTTATTATGGTGATTGTTTCTTTAGGCATATAAATGTTGAACAACTATAGTGTACACATAAAACTAACATGATATTGTATATTAGCTATATTTTAATAAAAACCATTTGAAAATAAATAAATAGATATCAATAATTCACGGACTACACGTTTATTTGCTCTGTAGAAGTAAACCTGCCTGCACTTATTACATGGAGTCTCAAAACTTGAAAAATGTAGTTTGAACTTTTAAAATGTATTATTTTATATTATAGTTGATAAATCTTTGTGAGTATTTCAGTTTTCAATGCCACAAAAATAGAATTCTGGTTTTCCTTCCACTTAAATATACAACTACTTTAAGAACATTGCATAAACTTCAAAACTCAGTTTTTTCATTATTTGAAGGCCATTGAATTAGATGCCATGACAGACAGAAAAAATAGGCTCTATCTTATTTAACTCTGTATTCAGCTCTCCTTCTCACTGCCAGTTCTACTTAAACAGTAACTAAAGGCCATCACCGGATGTTTGAGTGGAGATTCGGTTTCTGGTGAAGGGGCAGTAGCCTGGGAAGCCAAGGTACATGTAGGAAAAGACTGAGAGTGCAGCTTCCGTGTGAGGGCTGGGGGACAGAAGCGATTGTTGTCCCTATGTAGAGCCTAACACACATGCAGCTGATGGGATAAAGCCTAGAACTCACACTTTTCAGAGGCATATATTGTTCCTTCACCAAGAAACTTTACCTGGGCCATAAAACATATTTCAAAAGTTCAAAAAATTCTCTTACTATCAAGAATTAAATTAGAAAATTAAATCTGAAAGATGTTTAAGAAAATCCCCAAGTTTTGGAAATTAAATAATCTATTCCTTTAAAAAGTCACTAAAGACTTTAGGAAAGTAAAAAAATTAAGAAAATATTTGAGAAAAAATACACTATGTACATAAGGAAAAAAGTCTTGTATTTGTCTTGGATATTATCTACCAATTGTCAGGGCTTTAAACTTCCATTCTTTACATTTCTGTGGATAGAAGTAAAACTATCTTGAAAAACAATAATTTTTTGGTGTTTTTTGTTCATGGAAATTTAGGAAAATATTTATATAATTTAAATTGAAACTTCTTGTCATCATATCAGGAATTAATGCTCTGAGAATTATCTTTGCAGTACTTAAAAATTTCCAAATCTCAGTGGCTTACAGCAATAAATATTACTTATGTATGTTGCATTCCAGTTGCTGCAGAATAACTACTGTCTCCCACAAGTCTTTTACTGAGGTGCAGGGTTGAAGAGAACCTCCTTTTGGAAACATGCCACTCTCATTGCAGAAAGTAAACAGCAGAATCTGCCAAAAATACATAACCATTTTAAAAATTATTTTATATTTATGTGTAGTTGGTATTCTCTTTTATACTGGTTATATTAGTTTCAGATGCAATATAATAGTGATTTGACATATTTTTATTGCTAAATTTATTGGGTGATATTGAACAGTAAAAATTACATAGGTTCCAAGTGTACATCATCTATTTGTTGTATTATGTTTGTCATCCAGAGTCAGTTTACTTTCTATCACCATATATTTGACTCCCCACCTCCTCTTTGACCCCTGTCCTCCTTTATCCTCAGGTAACCACTAAACTATTCACTATGTCCATGAGTTTTTATTTCTTTGTTGTTTTCAATTTTATATTCCACATATGAGTAAAATCAAATGGTTCTTGGTTTTTGCTTACTTATTTTACTTAGCATGATTATCTCAAGGTCAATTCATGGTATCACACATGGCATATTTCATATTCTGAGTAATATTTCATTGTGTATTTGTACCACAATTCTTTAATCCAGTCATCTGTTGAAGGATGTGTTCGTTGATTCTATCATGATGTCACCATGAACAGTGCTACAATGAATATTGGGGTACATATGTTGTGCAGATCAAAGTTTCCAAATTTTGGGGGTAGATGTGTAGAAAGGGGATTGCTGTGTCATATAATAACTCCATTTCCAATTTTCTGAGGAACATCTATACTGTTGTCCACAGTGGTTGTACCAGTTTGCACTCCCACCAGCAGTGTACCAGAGTTCCTTTTTCTCCACATCCTCTCCAGCACTTGTTATTCCTGTCATGTTGATAATAGCCATTCTAACAGGTGTGAGGTAGCATTTCATTCTGGTTTTATTTTGCATTTTACTATAATAATCACTAATGAAGTTGAGCAGTTTTTCATACATCTGTTCACCATTTGTATGTCTTCATGGGTGATGTGTCTTTTTATGTCTTTTGCCCATTTTTTAATTGAATTGATTGTTTTTTAGTTGTTGAATAGTATGAGTTCCTTATATAGTTTAGATATTAGCCCCTTATCAGAGGTATTGTTAGCAAATATATTCTCCCATTTGATTGGTGGTCTCTTTGCTTTTATGATTTTTACTTTTGCTATGAAGAAGCTTTTTATTTTCATATAGTCTCATTCATTTATTTTTGCTTTGACTTCCTTTGCCTGTGATGTCAGGTTTATAAAGTTCTTTCTGAACTCAAGGTTTATAAGTTTAGTATAGATTCCTTTTTTCTATATAGTTTATTGTTTCAAGTATTATGTGGAGGTCTTTAATCCATTTCAAGTTAATTTTGGAATATGGTGACAGTTTGCAGTTCAGATTCATTATTTTGCATGTCATTTTCCAAATTTCCGAGCACCATTTCCTGAAAAGGCTTTATTTTCTCTATTGTATATTTTTTACTTCTTTATCAAAAATTATTTGTCCACATATTTGTGCATTTATTTCTGGATGTTTGATTCTCTTCCATTGTTCTGTGTGTCTGTTTTTCTGCCAATGCCAAGCTGTTTTGAATATTGATGGTTTGCGGTATATATTGAAATTCAGGAGTGTGATGTCTCCAGGCTTATTTTTTTGTGTGTGGAATTGCTTTGGCTATTCCAGGTCTTTTGTGGTTCCATACAAATCTGAAAACTCTTTTCTATTTATTTCTTGAAAGAATGTCTGAGTATTTTTTATGGCATTTACATTACATCTGTAAATTGCTTTGGGTAATATGGCCATTTTAACTATGTTGAGTCTCCATTCCATTTCTTTGTGTCCTCTTCAATTTCTTTTAACAGTGTCTTTTGTTTTCAGTGTATAAGTTTTTCACATACTTTGTTAAGTTTATTTCTAAATATTCTATTTTTTATTGCAATTTACAAAGGTATTGATTTGTTCCTTTTATTTCTGAAGTTTTGTTGTAGGTATATAAAAATGCAATTGATTTTTGTACATTAATTTTGTATCCTACAACTTTACTGTATTCATTTATTGTTTTTAATACTTTTCTATTGGAGTCTTTAGAATTTTCTTTTTTTTATTGTTAGACTTATTGGGGTGACATTGGTTAGCAGGCATTACATAGATTCCAGGTGTACAATTCTATAGTACATTGTCAACTTGTATAATAAGTTCACCACCCAGTGTGATTTCTCTTTCCATCACCATATATTTAGCTCCCCATCCCTCCTCAGCCACCCCTTTCCCCTTCTCCCCTCCCCTCCCCACTTGTCCCCAAATAAACATTAAATTATTGATTGTGTTCATGGGCTTTTTGTTTGTTTGTTTGTTTCTTGTGGCTTTCAGTTCTATATTCCACATATGAGTGAAGTCATATAGTTCTTGTTTTTTTTTTCTATCTGGCTTATTTCACATAGCATGATCTCTAGGTCCATCCATTTTGTTGTAAATGGCAGTATTTCATCTTTTCTTACAGCTGAGTAATATTCCATTGTGTATATGTACCACAGCTTCTTTATCCAGTCATCTATTGTAGGGCACTTTGGCTGTCTCCATGTTTTGGCCACTGTGAACAGCACTCCAATTAACATTGGGGTACATAAGTCTTAGCAAACTAAGGTTTTCAAGTTTTTTGGGAGATCCCTGGAAGGGGGATTCCTGGGTCATATGGTAACTCCATTCCCAATTTTCTGATGGAATTTTCTATATAAAGGATCATATCATCTGCCAAAAGTTACAATTTGACATTTTCCCTTCCAATTTTGATACTTTTTATTCCTTTTTTTTTTTACCTGATTGCTCTGGCTAGAACTTCTAATACTATATTGAATAGCAGTGGTGACAGGAGCACCCTTGTCTTATTCTTGATTTTAGAAGAATAGGCTTCAGGTTTTCTACATTCAGTATGAGGATTTGTCATATATGGCTTTTATTATGTTGAAAGATGTTTTTCCTATATTCATTATATTATGTGTTTTGATCATAAATGTTTGTTGTATCTTGTCAAATGGTTTTTCTTTTAATACAATCATGTAGTTTATACCTTTTGTTTTATTTGGTGTATCACATTCACTGGTTTTTGTATGTTGAAACATCCCTGTGCCTCTGGGATGAATCTCACTTGATTGTGGTGTACAATCTTTTTTATCCCCTTACCAATTCATTGAATGTATAATCTTTATAATGCATTGCTGTGTTTTACTTGATAGTATTTTATTTATTATTCTTGCATTTGTATTCATCAGAGATATTTATCTATAGTGTGTGTGAGTGTTTGTGTGTACACATTCACGTGTGTGCGTGTGTGTGTGTGTGTGTGTGTGTGTGTGTTATATTTACCAGGCTCTGGGATTGGGGTTATGTTAGCCTCAATGAAAGAGTGGGGAAGTAGTGTCTCTTCTTTAATATTTTGGAAGATTTTGAGAAGAATAGGCATTAATTCTTCTTTGAATGCTTGATGAAACTCGTCAGTAAGACCATCTTGTCCAGGGCTTTGTCTTTGTGGAGGTTTTAGATGATTGTTTTAATTTTTGTACTGTTAATTGGTCTATTTATATTACCCAGCTCTTCTCGATTCAGATTAAGTGAGCTATATGTTTTTAGAAACTTGTTTATTGCTTCTATGTTGTTAAATATGCTTGCATTAAGCCCTTCATGATATTTTCGTAAAATCCTTTGTATTTCTGTGGTACCAGTTGTAATTTCTCCCCTTCCATTTCTAATTTTGGTTATTAATGTTTTTCTCTTTATCCTTCAGTGAGAGTAGCAAGGGGTTTGTCAATTTTACTGAATTTTTTTCAAAGAACCTGCTCTTCATTGCATAAATGTTTTCTATTATTTTCCTGTTCTCTTTTTCACTTAGTTTTTCTTGAATTTTCATTATATTTTTTCTTCTGTTGGCTTTTAGTTTTTGTTGTTGTTGTTTTTGTCTCTAGTTCTTTAAGATGAGATTTTAGAATGATTACTTGTGATTTTTCTTGTTTCTTGAGATAGTCCAGTAATTATATAAATTTCTCTTCTCTAATATCTGACAATTAAGTTCATGAACTTGCCACTGTATACTTACATTGAAAGCACCGCACAAACAACTCAGTAAGGTTTCATAACCTTGGTATATCTGTGTCTCACAACTGTGTTTGTGTTGACATGTGGTGGTGTCTTGTGGAGTGAGGTTCATTATTGTTGTTGCATGTTTTGTGCCCTGTCACAAGAATATTGGAGCTTAAATTAGATCAAGGAACAAACAGTATTTTTTTTGTTAAACTTAGCAAGAGTGAAAGTGAAATCAGGGACATGTTAGTTCAAGTTTATAGAGATAATGCCATGAAATAATGGCAGTGTACAAATGGATTAAATATTTTTGAGGAAAGAGAGAGTATCAATGATGAAGAGAGGTCAGGGAGGCCAGAAGTGAACAGAACTGATAGAACACTTGAAAAAATTATTAAACTATATATCATAATCATCAGCTGACTATAAGAAGCATAACAGACCAAGATAACATTGATGGAGAAACAGGCAAATCTGAACTAAAAATTTTGACATAAGAAATACGTGTACAAAAACAGCCCCACAGGAACTCACCAATTAACAATACCTAAAGAGAGTCAAACTATCCCAAGACCTTTTGGAGAGGTAAAAAAAGTTTTGGGTTATGTTATCACTGGTGATGAAACACAAATGTACCAATATCAACCTGAAACAAAGCATCAAAGTGCACAATAGAAGTTAACCAAATCTCATAACCAAAAGAATTCCATCTGTCCAAATGCAGAGTCAGAACAATTTTGCTAACAGTTTTTTGATATTAAAGAAATTGTTCATAACAAATTTGTACCAATTGAACAAACAATGTACCAAGTTTACTATATAGATGTGCTGAAAAGGCTGTGTGAACAAGTTAGACAAAAATGACCTAAACTTTTCACCCACAACTCATGGCTCTTCCATCATGGCACTTTATGTGAGGGAGTCTTTAACCAGTACACAAATAGAACACTCTTTCTATTCACCTGTTCTGACCCCCAGTGACATATTTCTTTACCCAGAGATAAAGAAAATATTGAAAGGAAATCATTTTGATGACATTTGGGACATCAAGGGTTATATGATGACAGCTCTGATGGTCATTCCAGAAACAGATTTCCAAAATTGATTTGAATGGTAGACTAGGCACAGGCATCAGTGCTAAGCTTCCTGAGGGAAGTATTTTAAAAATGACCATAGTGATATTCAGCAATGACATATGTAGCACTTCTAGGATGAGTTTGCAAAATTCATTATTCAATCTCATATAAACCACAAATATAACCATAATAGCAAGCCAGTTCTTCTGCATCTGACAGCTCCTGGCTCTAATCATGCTGCATTGCAGCTGGCACCCTATTTTTTTCCAACACAGTTTATCAGCCTCTGTTCAATCTTTATTTTTGGGGGGGCGGGGGGCTGGTGGTTCCCTGGCTGGAATCAAACCCAGGCCTCAGCTGTGAGAACATTGAATCCTAGCCACTATACCACCAGAGAACTCCTCTGTTCAGTCTTTAACCTCCCCAGGACACAGTGCTTAGATTGGGCCTCAGTGCATCACTACTCTGGTTCAGGTTTCAATTCATTTACAGACTCAGACTTGAGCTGTCCAAGCCTCTACTCTTGTCAACTCTTGGCACTCCCTCCAGCCCACTTGTAATTGTGCTGCACTTTGTCTTGTGTCCTTAGGTCTCCACCTCAGTCCTTCTTCTTTCAGCTTCATGTCACATTCTGTAGCCCAATCTCTGTACTGCATCATTCTCTCCTCTTCCATTTGCCTCTTTTTTCTCTGACCTTCAGTTGCTTTTTGCAACACATGGATCTTTCAGCTGTTTGTGTCACTCAGATTTTCCACCATTGGGTCCCAGTTGTTCAATTGTATTTTCCAGGATGTATCAAGGATTTTCTCTCATGCTGCCATCTTAGTTTTCTTTGTGATTTGACATTTTTTATACTTTACAATGTGATCACCCACTAATTCTAGTAATTATCTGTCACTGCTCAAACTTATCACAATATTATTGATTATATTTCCCTTTCTCTTTTCATTCATCTTCTTAACACCCTTTCTTATACCAATCTTTTTCTTTGTCTCTGCTTCTATGAGTTTCTTTTTGTTTTGTTTTCCTTGTTTTGTATTTATATTCTACATATAAGTGAAACTATGTGGTATTTTTTTTCTCTGCCTTATTTTTTTTAGCATAATAACTTCTAGGTCCATTCATGTTGTTACAAATGACATGACTTAATTACTTATATGGTGGAATAATAGTTCATTGTATATATTTTGTATACTATATCTTCTTTTTCAATTAATCTATAGGTTGCTTCCCTAGTGGCCATTGTAAACAATGCTATAAGAACATGAAAATGCATAAATCTGTTCAAATAAATGTTTTATTTCTTGATGGGGATACATATCCATAAGTGGAATTGCTAGATCATATGGTTATTCCATAGGCACAATGTCTCTTAAAATATCTGCTAAGGGGTAAGCATACTATCACTTTTATTTTGCCTCTTCTTATGAATCTATGAAACAATTTTAGCCATACTAGGATCAGGGAAATGGCCTGATCCTAGCATGGCTAATAATCAAAAGACAAGCTTCGTAAAAAGAAAGTAGGTTTATTCAAAATTCTGGCATTCTAGAATAATGATGGACTTTTGTCCAAGGCCATCTCCTGATTGTTGTCCTCCAGTCCATCTTGCCACACATGAAAGACTCTGCAATCTGAGCTTCACACACACAAAAAGGTGTTATAACAGGTAAAAATTAAAAAGATATATAAATATTCACTGCAGCTGGCAAATATTTCTTCTCAATATGGGGTCATTAATCAAGGTCCTTCAGATGTCAAAGTTTCTGGGTAACAAATACAATAAAATTATAGTAAGATTACAATAGTTGAAAATGAAGGACTCCACTCCTGGACCACTCACACAGCCCTACCAAAGCCACAGGTGGCAGTGTCTTGCTCCTATGCTGGTCCTATGGCCCCACCAACACCAGCAGGAAGGAAAAGCTCATACCTGAATAACTTTTTAGTGCATGGCTCTGACAGCCAGAAAGGATTGCATTACTTGATCTTACAAATGTGAAACAATCTGAGAGATAGTTCTTGGTAGGTTATCACTGTCAGGGTACAACACAGACAGCAGACTGTAATCCAGCCCCAATCTTTCTGTGAGAAAGACTTATTTACTCCACTGTGAGCTTCAGCCTTAGAGGTAAGCTTCAGTTTTACCACAAACTTAGAAGCCACAGAAGTGCTCTCAGTGAATATGTTACCAGGTTCTGGTGCTGTTTGCCACCTCCAATAATTAAAAAACAAGGTTGGTGAAAAAGAAAGTAGGTTTATTCAAAATGCTGGCATTCTAGTATAATGGTGGACTCCCATCCAAAGTCCATCTCTCTGATCCTAGCATGGCTAAAAATGTTTCATAGACTCATAAAAAGAGGCTAAATAAAAGTAAGGGGGAGGTGGTCCAGCAATTCCAGGTCAGTTTGGAATAAATACATAAACAAATAAACAAACACATAAAGGGAAGGCACTTCCCAGTGATTTCAGGGATTAGTGCGTAGATAATTATAATAATTTATAATAATATATATATTTTTTTAATTGTCAGACTTATTGGAGTAACTTTGGTTAACAAGAATTACATAGGTTCCAGGTGTATAATTCTACAGTGCATCATCAATGTGTTGCATTATGTGTTTACCTCCCAGTGTGCGTTCTCTTTCCATCACCATATATTTGGCTTCCCCTCCCTCCTCTTTCTCCCTATCTCTCTCCTCCTACCCCCTACCACTTTGTCCCAGGTAACCACTAAACTATTGATTTAACTGAGTCGATGAGCTTTTGTTTCTTTGTTGCTTTCAGTTTTATATTCCACATATGAGTGAAGTCATATGGTTCTTGTTTTTTTTCTGTCTGGCTTATTTCACTTAGCATGATATTCTCGAGGTCCAGACAGGATTAGGGTGAATCTTATGCAGATGTTCAAAAGACTTCTTCTAACTCAATGTTAACAGAATCTTGAAACTGGTTTGTATAGTAAACAGAAACTACTATGCATAGTCAATAGAGTAAAATGAGTCAGTGAAACTACATTAAGAAGGACAAAAAAATAAGAAAAAGTTCTAGGTTTTAAGGTAAATTACATTGTTGAAATAAACTAAAATTAGGGTGTTAGATCCTGAAAATAAAGAATACAGTCTCACTCTTACATTTCCCCCTATTGTTTGTTCATTTTCTTTCTATAAAATCCATATAGCTATATTATAGGCATAGAGGGGTATGCCATAAATTTGTCACCATTGATCTGAGAGAAAACAACTACATTAATCTTTCTATCAACAGATTTAAACAATCTCTAAATCAAGGGATACAGGTTGATCTTACTATTTCTAGCTGAAAGTGGGTGTTGTTCCTGCCTATGGGCACCAGTTTCTTGCTAATCTGTTATAGTGGAGAGGGGGCTGTGGAAGAACTGTGAGAGTAAAAACACTGGGTCACTTGGTCAAGTGGCTGCTGATATGGCTTGTAATTTTCAGGATTGACAAGTTAGAAACCTCACAAACTTTCATCTGGAGATAAAATTGTTGTGTTTCAGATGACACAAACCTGACAACAACACCAAAGTATAAAGCCTAATGATTAGCAGTTTAAAAAATTACAGTGAAGTTATGTTCCTGATCTCCCCTTAAGATTCTGGAGAAAAAGAGAACCAAAAAGACTAAAATAATGGTGATGCATTCAATGAAGATCTTAGGTGGAGCCCAAGTAAAGAAGAAAACTAGACCTAAAATAAGACTTAAGAGAAAAGCAATAATTAGAAATCTTGAAGTCATCAGAACCTATCAGTGTATTTGAAGAGGAGCTTGAGGTATTCATTTGGCTCACAGAAATGGAAGTGACCGTCTTTTTATCTGAGGAGTCCTGTGGAGATGTAAATAAACAGTTTTAATTCTTAGAAAGTAAATTCAGCTACTGACTGTATCTTGACAGCAGTTGGAGTGTTAAGTGTATAGCATTCCTTTCATTTAAGAGTTAACTGGTCTATCATGGACCCCTCTCTTCAAGCTTTAAACAATACTTGGTCCCCTGGCTTTTTGAGGTTGTAATATGTAAAAGAGTCAGCCTGGGGAACTGTTGGTTGAAACTCTCCCAAGTTAATAATATAGAACACAACAGAATTGATGTTAGCATCTGAAAGAAGATTAGATATAATAAGAGGCCTCCCATGGAGCATTTTATTAGGATTCTTTGGCAGCAGCACAACAGTGAAGTAAAACAATGGTCAGCAATTAAAGCCAAGGCTCAAAGATCTCCTGGCAAAACTTTTATAGAGTTCTTTCTGAAGTTTAATAGGCTCATTGTACTTTTCCTCCAATGTACAGGTCATTGGTAAGGAACAGACTGAGTATGAGCCCAAGTCTAGGAGCGCCATTCATTTTCACAACAATGCAGGTTTCAGAGAAAATAGGTCCAGAGTGAGTGCTCCCATATTACCTGCCACATCAAGGATCACCTGTGGTTTTTTCCATTCTTATGGAAAACCACTAGAATACTCAGGCCCTGCCAGTCCATCACAGCCACTGACAAAAAGGGAGCTGGTCCTCCCTCCCTTTGGAATGGGGGAAATTTTCTCTTTAATGCCCTTTGTGTTTGCATAGGGGATGTGGCTGCTTTGGAGGATCAGGGCACTCTCTATTACAGAGGTTTGACCTTCCACCTCCAAAGAAGGCTCCTTTACCTGATGTTCCTCTTCTGAGGTTGCTGAGATGGTGCTGAGTTGGCTTTGCCCTTGGTCTATCTATGACTGAAGTCAAAATCCCAGCCTGTCTCCGATTTTGTCTTAGATCTCATTTTTCCTCCTTTTCTCATTTTTTTTCTATCTTGGTTGTTTAAGACTTGAAAAATATTTTCCAGCTTTAGTTAGGATCTGAGACTTTTCATCATGAAAGCAAGAGTAAGTCAGAATTACTATAATACCCTGCTAGGTTAGGGAAAACATCTGGTCTACTTTAATGGATTTAATCCTAAAGTTATCCAGGTTTTTGGTAAAAACAGGAAAATTATTCTCTAAACTGGCTTATATCCAACCTGAGAAGGGCACATGAACTCTAGCAGTCCTAAAATGCAAATTACATAATTATTAGCAAAGCTTAGTTGCTATTGATGAGATTTAGTTTTTCTTTATTTTTCAAGTGAAAAAAATTTTTTGTAATATCAGTAGCAGACCAATAGTCCAAGAAATTTTGTCCTACTTAGCAGAAAAAGAACATTCAATTTTAATTTTGCACCAGCATACTTTGGATATTACTTACTTGTATTTAGCTGAACCATATACAAAATTCTCTTGAGTTTAATTCACAAGCTTTCCACAACTTTTTCAGTCCTTGCAGTTTTTTTCCTCTTACAAATTTAAAAGTAACCACCTTTAGAAAAAACTATTTTTTGTCATCCAAAAATGTATTTTCATATCCTATACCTTTCATAAAAACACACATAATTTTATATATTAATTAAAATTATTAAGCTTTCAAAAAACAATTTCTACTGATGACTAAATAGCAATCAACCAGCCTTTTCATTGGCAAATCCAAGAACACACTTTGCAACCTTTAGAAGCGTAGTTTTTGTTGGCAATATATCTATAATTTTTTTAGAACTATATTTTCAATAAAGTATATAACACATTTATTAATAGATGTTAATTTATCTTTTAGTCTTCCTGTAACAAGAAATCAAAAATAAGTTTTCTCAGACCTCTTCAATAAATTATATTTCAGTATTTTGTTATTTTGAAATATCAAGATATTCAATAAATTTTATCATTAAATTTAACAAAACCCTAAGGAATCAAGTTACCAAAAGAATTGGCAAACCATATTTAAGCATTTATATATATTATACAGCAGATTTTTAATAACTCCTAGAGATTTTAAAGTCCATTATTACCCAGTTGATCTTTTGTAAACCTAGATATAACAAAAATGTTATATTTAATGTTAATAATTTTGAAAAACATTTCTATTTAATCAAAAATTTAACCTATTCTTGGTATCAAATAAATTTTTCAGATCACATGATCCTAAAAATTACTTGGGTCAGTTTTTATTTTTTATATTTGTGAGCACTTAAATTTTTTTCTTCAAGTCAATTTAACATTATAAACTGGTAATACCATTCAAAGGCTAAAACACTACATTATAAACAAAACATAAACTAACACAGATATCAAAGATTGTACATATAAACAGAACTAGTAGAAAGGAACTAAGATCTTTCAATTGCCCCCAACAGTTTCAAGAAGGATAAAAAGAAAAGGTGGGAGTATTGCTTAAAAGATTACATTTCAGGTTATCTGAATATCTTGAAAGTTAATGAGAGTTATAAAAACCTTAAAACAACTTTTATTTTCACCAAGTTTTTTTTTTGAAATGGCAATATTTTATCTTTTTATTGCTAAATAATATTCCACTATATACATACACATATCACATATTTTTTACTCATTCCATTTATTCATCTATTGGTGGACATTTAGGTTGTTTCCATGTCTTGACTATTGTAAATAATGCTACAATGAACATGGGAGATGCACAATTTTTTTCTGAGTTATTGTTTTTGTTTTTATTCAGATCAATACCCAGGATTGGAATTGCTGGGTCAATATGTTACCTGAAAGTTGGGTGCCCTGGTCGGTGTGGTATCCAGGTTTTTAGTATCTCAAACAAAGAATTGAATGAAACACATGCCAAAGTGTATAGGTGAAAGAAAGAAATAGTTTATTGAGAGAAAGTACACTCCAAAGAGGTAGGAGTGGGCTCAAGCAGGAAAACGGCTCAAAAGCCCCAATTAAGGAGGCCTTGGTACTTTTATTTTCCCTAGTTGTAAGGGGTTACACCCATCTGGATATGGAGCCTCTTGATTGACATCTTTGATTGATGGGGGCTGTGACATTATCTTTTATTGCCCACGTTTCCTTTCCAAATTCAATTGCCTCCTACAAACTCAATTTCTTCCTACCATTGTCTTATCTTGGGGCAGGGATTATTTAAAAAGAGGTGAGATCAGGGTGGTGATTATTCTAGCAAGACAAGTCTCATGGGAGGGGTCCCAAGATCCCCCTATTCTATCTGCCTTTCTCACATTCTCTTGAGAGCCATGATCCCCACAAGTCTCCATAGGAAGCTGAGGGGCTGGAGGTCTCAGCTACTATATCTGCTTTCTGCTGAGGATGGTCATTGTCCCTACCTGTGAGGGATTCATGGAGCTCTCACTCTATCTGTTCTAAATGTTGGAAAGGATCTTGAGATCTGAGATCCACCTGGGAGACTATGTTGACTTTTTCAGTCAGGAAGGGTTAGAAGACTTGCCAGGTGACATTTGCATTCCAATGGCCCCTAGATAGGAGAACCAGGCCCAGTTAATAAGTTTAAAAGCACTGGCCAGAGAAGCAGGCCTCAAAGCCATCACTGCAGGGTGGCTAAAAGTAGATTTGGCTAGCCCTTTGGAGTCTGCATCCTGCTGATTTTGGGCTCCAGTAGCCACCCAGGTGTCATCATCTATCCAGGAATGGCTTGGGGATGAAACCACTAACAAACAGATTTATAGTCATCAGGATGATTAGCTAAAGTCTAGCACACCCAGTAAAGTTTTATCATCATATATCACAAATTTTAGGATAACTTATTGTTAGTCCCCAAAAGCTTAAAGCTAAGCCCACTGCAAAGGGTTAAAGCCAGGCCCGCTGCCCAGGCTTGACCTTGGTATAATCAGTCCGTGTCTGGGGTTGAGGAATTCCTGGGGCTGACAGTTACTGTTCATGTACCGCCTTATGTAACCATGAAAACCCAAACAAATGCTACTGGGCAGATGTGGCAAGATGCCACTTTTGTTTGAATATGTATATATAGTCCCAGGGGCTTGCTTGCTTGCTGGTGTGTTTATGGTCCTCCATGTTGGCTCCACGAGTGTTTTTTTAATTGGGTGTACCACTGCCAAAACCTGCCCTGTCTGGAAACCTTGGCAATGACATTTGGTGTACTCCGCAAGATGAGGTGAGTACTACCCCAGCGCCTCTGAGGGTCCCCAGGTGGAAGAAATGTGGCCTCCCACCTCCCTATGGCACCCAGTGGCCACGTATCTGGCCACATGGACAGCTCTGGAAGACTGGAATGAGATTGAGCCAACACCTGAGGATATCAAGAAGGCCCTGGAATCTATGGAGCCGAATGTTCCCCCAGCACACTGGAAGGTGGCCGGCCGGGTAGCCTGGATGTTTCTGGCGGTACTGTGCCACACCAGCCCGGAGATGCAGGAGCAAGCTCAACAGGTGCGCCAGCTGCAGCGCCGGGAGGAAACGCTGGGGGAGCGCCTGGCGGCTGCTGAACATGTGCTACAGGGCTCGGAAGGGTCTGTATGGTCCTCCAGGGCAGGTAGCCCGATACCTATATTGCAGGCTCACCCCTTAGTGCAATGGAAGGTCGACCTGGAGCAGCAAATGGGGCCAGGGGTCAGCCACAGGGGGCCCCCCAGGCCAGGCAGCATACGACAATGACTGCGTACTCGCCCGCTGAATTAGGGGAACTGACGAAGCAGGTACGGCAAAGGGCTGGGGACACGGTACCGGGCTGGCTACTGAGATAATGGGACGAGGGGGCAGAAGGAACAGAGTTGTTCCCTGATGAAATGTCCCAACTGGCCTCCATTACGGTACTCCCCTCCTTGAGGCAAAGACTACAAAACATTGACCACATCAACCATGATGCAGGGAATCATTCCCTCATTAATTGGATAATGGCAGCAGCCTGAACAGTTTGGGCAGATGCCGGTGAATTGCCTGAGACTGAGCAACTGGTCGACGTACTTGGACCTTGTGCAAATCATATGGGAGATGGGCATGCGACAGATGATGTTTCAGGTACACTGCAATAGTCCTGATGAGGAGGTTTTCACCACTAGGATGAAGGACCTCATCCTAGCGTCAGGACCTCCAGGAACTTTCGGGACTATGGCAGCTCTTCTGGCCCCCTATGTAGATCAGCAGGTGCATGAAGTAACAGCCGCCCTGGCTCGACTGGGGGATGTGGAAGTGAAGGAAAAGAAAAAAGGCAGCAGGTGAGGTCGCTACAGGGCCCCAAGGGGCCCCCACCCAAAGGACGCCCGAAAAGTAAAGGGGCTCAAAGGGTGGCATTCAGCCTGCAGTGAGAGCCAGAAGCAGATGTGGTTTGATCTATCAGCTGCAGGAGTAGCCGCAGAGAAAATAGAGCATCAGTCTATGGGGGTGCTGCTGGCTCTGTGGAAGCAGCTGAAGCCTGAGCAGCAGTTTACTCCCCTGCCGGCTGTTACACTCCTAATTCACGAGTTGAGACTGACTGATTTTTACCCAGACTAGGGGTCAGGTCAAGGTACCTGGCTGGGGAGGGGGACCCGGGGGACCAGAGGCAAACATGTTGAACCTGCTATTTATGGTCCCCTCATAAGGTGCAGCGGGTACTAGCCCTTGTGGACACTGGAGCCGATAGCACTTTGCTGTATGGAAATCTGGATTGCTTTAGCAGTCCTACGGTCACCATGGAGGACTATGGCAGCTGGATGACATGGGTCAAACAAGCAGTTGTGACCCTGAGCATAGGACGATTGCCCCCACAAGACTATAAAGTCTATGTCTCCCCTATTGCAGAATATATTCTAGGGGTGGATGTGCTGCAAGGACTGGAGATTTCAAGAACAATGGGAAAATTTCACCTGTGTACATGAGTGGTAAAGACTATTGTTCGGGGGCATCCCCATCCTGCCCCCTTGGAATTGCCCCAGGCTACCCGTGTTGTGCATACAAGCAATATTGGTTATCAGGAGGGCATGAAGAGATTGGTTGTACCATTCTCAAGCTTGAAGGAGCCCAGATAATCCGCCCAATGCATAGCCCTTACAATTCTCCCTTATGGCCAGTAAAAAAGCCTGACGGCTCTTGGCGCATGAATGTGGACTATCGTGAGCTGAACAAAGTGACATCCCCATTGCATGCACCTGTGCCCAATGTTATGGATCTTATGGACAAACTCACACATGAACTGGGACATGTTGGAGCCCGAAACATGGAAGAGGTAACTCGTCGATGGGGTATGTCCCTAATCCGGGCACAATGTCAACAGGCTGTGCAAGAGTGCCAAATTTGTGCAAAACAGCACTCCCACAGGCACTGTTCCCTGTGAGAACCGGGTGTTGTGCTGAGGGATGGGCAGCCCTTTCAAGAGTGGCAAGTGGACGATATCAGGCCCTTGCCAACAGACCATGGTTGTCAATATGCCTTTACAGCAGTGGATACAGGAACTGGGTTAGGATTTGCCTGGCCCACAGCTGCGGCCACCCAGGTACATACCCATGCTGCACTTGATCGGCTGAGCGCTGCCTATGGGACTGGCTCTAATAGAACCTTGGGGTGCTGTATTTAAGGAAGGATTGATCTTAAAACCATGGTTGGGGCACTGGTCCCTCTCTGTGCAGGTGACTCTGCCGGAGAGGGCCAGAAGACCTATACTAAAGGGAATATTTGTACTTGCCCTCTGGCCCCTTCCTTTGTATTCCATCACCCCATTAGGGCAACCTTGGCCCCAAACTCTTGGGGAACAAGTCTGGTATCATAGGCCAGGGACAAAGCCCTTACCAGCCACATTGTTGTCACAAGATGGGCATATTGCCTGTATTTTACCTGAGGGTAATGGTGTCACTATCTGTTTTGTCCTACCGCCCAGGCTAACAGCAGACAATAGTATCCTGTCCTGGGCACATACGTTTGCTCAGGTGCACAATGTTTCCCATTGCAGGATCTGCACGGAAATACCGGTGGAGGCAGCTGAGGGGTTTCCGTGACGGATCCACTCGGCTTCCCTAAACAACTGGACATGGTTACGTACATGGAGCAGCACTGCTAAATGGGACCAACGTCGCCAGGCAGTGGACAACTTGCTCCACAAGGACCATAATAACCAACCCCCTCTGTTTGGTTATGCAATGACTAATGGGTGGGATTGGGTGGTAGGGGAACATGTGGAACTATGGGATCAAGTCCTGTTATGCATAAAACAACATTGCTCAGCTACTAATCGTGTTGCTGGTTGGGTGCCCCCACACTTGTGTCAAAATATTACCCATGTGCTGACCCCTCGCACTTGGTGGAATGGAGCCAGATATGCTGGCATTCATCCCACAGATATCCTTCCAGCTGGATACCTCTGGATTTGTGGACACTATGGATGGCCTTATTTACCTGCAAATTGGACTGGCCAATGTACATGTGATCGCCCTTACATTGCTGGTCGAGTACTGGCGACCCTCCCTCAATTGCCTACTAATTGGGATGCTGTGTATCACCACTGGCATCGCCAATGTAGAGCCACTTGGTGGTTCTACCCTTTTGCTCTGGCCCTGCCCGGAGCTGCTGTCATAGATGTAGAATTACAAGTAGAAGCTTTAGCAGTGCACACAGCTCAAGCTCTGAATGCTACTAAACAGGCCTTAAGTCTGTTATTGGATAAAAGAGCCCAAATGCATAAAGTTGTGCTGCAAAATCAGATGACCTTAGATTTATTGACAGCCTCCCAAGGTGGCACATGTGCTATTTTACATGTGGAATGTTGTGTATATATCCCAGATCACACTGAGCACATTCAGACAGCCCTGGCTGAGATGAACACAGAGGTACAAGCCATTGCTTCCTCCACAAAACACCCATTAACCTCTTGGTGGAATTCCTTAGGATCCACCTGGCAGTGGACACTAATGATCCTAGCAATTATTGCTAGCAGTCTGGTGGTCTTTTGCTGTTCTCTATATTGCTGCTGTGGGCTGTGGGCTCAAGTCCCATGCGGTGGCCCTGTAGGGATGGAGTGTCAGTCCCCAAAAGGTTAAAGCTAAGCCCACTGTAAAGGGTTAAAACCAGGCCTGCCTCCCAGGCTTGACCTTGTTATAATCAGTCCATGTCTGGGGTTGAGGAATTCCTGGGGCTGACATTTACTGTACATGTACTTCCTTATGTAACCATGAAAACCTTAACAATTGCTACTGGGCAGATGTGGCAAGATGCCACTTTTGTTTGAATATGTATATATAGTCCCAGGTGCACAATAAAGTAGCTTGCTTGCTGGTGTGTTTAGGGTCCCCTATGTTGGCTCCACGTGTGTTTTTTCAATTGTGTGTACCACTGCCGAAACCTGCCTTGCCTGGAAGCCTTGGCAATAAGACTTATTAAGATTGGAGGCAGGAAACATTAGTTACAAATTTTTCTCTGAGTGATTAACTCAAGCCTGGGCAGAGGATATCTGGAAGACGCAGACCAAAAGCCTATTGTTTAAGTTTTGGGGTAATTGTCTAAAGCAGGAGGCAGGATGAAGATATTTCATGATTCATGCTCAGAGCAATCTATTGTTTGAGCGAGAGTTAAAGGAAAACTGATTGAGAAGTTGATTAAGGCTAGAAACTAGAAAAAAGGTGAAACTCAGAGCTGAAGAATTAGAGAAGAGAAGTCTATAGTGACATGGGGCAAGGGGTCCTTTGTTTGGCCTATATAAATTAGGTGGTTCTATTTTTAAATTTTGTTTCACCAAGTTTCTAAAAATAAAGTTAGTATTCAATTACAAGTAGACCAGGAGATTAGTGGATTCCTCCTTTTTGGAAACACCAGTTTACTTTTTCTTTTCAGGGTCCATTATAAACAAAATTTTATCTCAATTTTTTTACCTTGGGCAGAATGGTTTTAATTGCTAGATAGTATAACAGTTCAAAGATTTGTTAAGGAGTCATTTCTCCTCAGAATCTAATACATGCACAGGCCAGACAGTACCAATTAGCCAATATATGACCCAAGAGGTCTCTCAGATGATATTATATAAATACAGAGTCCCTCATCAGCTTGGTGTTTAAGACACAAAAAGAAAAAGAAATGAGAAAGATGGAAAAAGACAGGCTAGGTGTAAACAAAACAAGACAAATAAGTCACAACAAACAAGAGCCAGAACAAGGTGACAACTCATAGAACCAAATCCTGCAGAAATGAGAAGCTGGAGATTGATCAAAAGCCTGGTCTTTGATTAACCAGTACTGCAGATTGACCTCAGAGAGGTCATGATTAGCATGCAGCCCAGAGAGCATAAAAGCTCAGAACTGGTCCCAGCAACTAACCTAAGAGAGGCTTTGACAGAGGAGACAAGAAATTTCTAGTCTGCTTTCCAGTTTGACAAGCCCAGATTTACTAACCCAACAAATTTCAGATCATAACAACAATTTTCTTTTCACTAGTTTAAGCATTTATGGGTGACTAATGCTGGGAGAGAAAAAGCTGGGAAAGTTTCTGAGACAAAAGTTTTGGACACTGCTGGAAATTGTTAGCTTCACTTCTCTGAGGCCAGCCTGCCACAAGCAACTGTGAATTTGAACAAGCTGTGAAGTTCTATCCTTCCTCTCTCCTTTGATATTGAGGGCTAAACTCACCAGCTCTAGGTTTAGTGCGATCACCGTTCCTCCTTAGATAGTTGCATATCTTGTTATCAAGTTCAGGTGATGCTTGCTGCTTCCAAAATGCAAGAAACAAAGCTGGTGAAAAAAGTGTAGGTTTATTCAAAATGCCAGCATTCTGGGAGGATGGCAGACTCCTACACAAAGGTCATCTTCCCACCTTAGAATGACCAAAAGGTTGGAGTCAGAATCAAGAAAAGGGGGAGTTGGTCCAGCAATTTTTTGTTGCATTAAAAAGAATGGAAGGCACTTATCATTGGTTTCCGGGTTTAGGGTGGATCTTATGCAGATAAGGAAAAGTCTTATTTCAAGTTATTGTATACAGAGTCATTGAAATTGGTATGCATAGTAAACATATACTGGTATGCATAATTGTAACAGAAACTTCATTAATGAGAAAAGCAAAGAAAAAAACAAGTTTCAGGTGGTTTTAAACAAAATTACACTTTTGACTGAAAATATAGAATACAACGTAATTCTTACAAATTTAAGTTGAAAAACACGATCTTTTTGCTGTTCTTTGTCCTGCATACAACTCTCCAGTGTCTCTCAGAAGATAAAAAAAAAAAAAAGGATACACTTGTCTAGAGCTCCGGATTCTTCAATTATTGCCAAGAGGACATCTCCAAATCACATTGGTTTGAGGCCAGCAAAATATACAATTGCTGTTCTATAAACCTATATATAGTTACATAACTTAAAAGTGACAACCTGAGGATTTAGCTTCTAATCAGCTTAATAGGATGTATATTCTGAGATCTCTCTTTTTCTCTGGAGCACTCAAAGTTCTTGGCGTGCTCTCAATAACTGGGACCTAAAAATAATAAAATGGTAAGCTTAGATAATTACAAAGGTTGGAGAGATAAGCAAGGTTGTATGATAAGTTTTGTTTCTTCCAAAATGTCATTCCTTCAAGACTGGCAGAGATAGCTGTTTTGCCAAACACATAAAAACAAGCCCAGAGAGTCAAGAAAAATGAAGAAAAACAAAAATACATTCCAAATGAAAGAATATTGATGAAAATGTGGGGGAAGAACAACTTTCCTCTCCCCTCAAGGATTTTCTGGCTCGTCTAATAATCAAATAGAATAGAGACAGATTAACAAGAGAAAATAACATTTAAAACATATACATGTATGGGAACACCATATACAAGAGTCAGAGACCCCCACATGCAGGAGGGTTTTAGGTATAGAAAGGATAATTGAGTGACATGGGGAAAGAACCATCTTTTTAATGAATGATGTTGGAAAAACTGGACAGCCACATGCAAAAGAGTAAAACTTAACCACTATTTAACACCATACACAAAAATTAATTCAAAATAGATAACAAATTTGAATGTGAGACCTGAAACCATAAAACTCCTATAAAAATATACAGGCAATTAGCTCCTTAACATTACTCTTGGTAATAAGTTTTTGGACCTCACTTCATAGGCAAGGGACACATGAGCAAAAATAAACATAAGAGACTACATCAAACTAAAAGACTATGTACAGTGAGGCATAACCCCAACAAAATGAAAAGGCTTTCTGAATAGAAGAAAATATTTGCAAATTACATATATGATAAACGGTTAATATTGAAAACATATAAATAACTCATATAAGTAAATAACAAAAACAAATTATCTGACTAGATAATGAGCAGAAGATCTGAATAAACATTTTTCCAAAGAAGATACACAGACAGCCAACAGGAACATGAAAAGATGCTCAACATCACTAATCATTAGTAAAATTCAAATTAAAACCACAATGAGATATCACCTCACACCTATCAAAATAGTTATTATGAAAAAGATAAGAAATGTCAAGTATTGGTTGAGAATGTGACAAAGTAGAGAAAAGGGAAGGCTTGTGCACTGTTGGTGTGATTGTAAATTGGTGCAGCCACTTTAGGAAACAGTATGGAAGTTTCTCAAAAGTTTTAAATAGAACTGTCATATGACTCAGAAATTCTACTTCTGGGTAGACTAGAAAACCAAAACATTATTTCAAAAAGATATCTGCACCTTTATATTTATGGCAGCATTATTTATAATAGCCAAGATATTAAAACAACCTCAGTGTTCATCCATAAGTATATGGATACACGCACACATTATTTACACACACACACACACACACACACACACATATACACACATAAAACAAATACAATATATATATATTGTGTGTGTGTGTGTTTAATATAAAATCTTGTCATTTAAAATATGGATAGAACTTCAATGTACTGAGCTAAGTAAAAATAAATCAGACAGAGATAAATATCATAAGTTCACATCCATGTACAATCTAAGGAAGAAAACAAACAAAACAACTAATGAATACAGGGACAAACTAGTGGTTTTCACAGGGGAGGGTATTGGAGTGGGTAGACAAGATGGGTGAGGGGGATCAATAGATGCAAATTTTTAGTTATAAAGAAAGTAAGTCGTGAGACTATTATGAATAGCATGGCTACTATGGTCAATAACATTGTATTGTGCATTTGAGAGTTGCTGGGAGAGTGACTCTTGAAGGTTCTCATCATGAGAAAAATAGTTTGTAAATTTGTGTTTTGGTGGATGGTAAGTAGACCTCTTGTGGTGATCATTTTGCAATGTTTAAAAATATTGAATTATTATGCTGTTCACTTTAAACTATTGAGTTACATTTCAATTATATTTCAATAAAAATTAGAGCTAGATAAAATAAAACAAATTTTCATAATGCAGTTTTCTGGATTAATAAAATTGAATAATTATGTAGTAAAAGTAAGACTATGTTTTGTGCATTTAGTAGAAGAATAACTACATGCAAACATTTTACAAACTCTACTTCTATTTCTGGTGAACTGGTGATCAGAATTGCTGTGATTACTAGTGAGCTGGAAATCAGTCTTACAATTGTCAATACTTGAAAGCAATCTTTATAATATGTTGATGATGCAGCAAACTGATCTTGATATATAATTTTGGTTTAGGAAAAGTTACAAAGCGAGCTGTGTAAATAAATGTCTATGTATTATAAAAATGGCTTTCAAACATATGCAAAAGAATGAACCTGAGCTGTGAACTCTCTCCATATACAAAAATTAACTCAAAATGGATTAAAGACCTTCATATAAGACCTGCAACAATAAGCTGTATAGAAGAAGATATTGGTACTAAACTTATAGACCTAGGACTCAAGGAAGACTTCACGAACCTGTCCTCAAAGGCAAGGGAAGTAAAAGCAAAAATAAATGAATGGGACTATATCAAACTAAAAAGTTTCTGCACAGCAAAAGAAACCATCAACAAGGCAAAGAGACAGCCAACTGAATGGGAGAAAATATTTGCCAATAATGCATGAGATAAGGGTCTAATATCTAAAATATATAAAGAACTAATAAGACTTAACAACAAAAAAACAAACAACCCAATTAAAAAGTGGGCAGAAGAACTAAACAGACACTTCTCCCATGAAGAAATACAAATGGCCAGCAGAGATATGAAAAAATGCTGATCCTCATTAGCTATCAGGGAAACGCAAATCAAAACCACAATGAGATACCACCTCACACCTGTGAGAATGGCTATTATCAACAAGACAAGGAATAACAAGTGCTGGAGAGGATGTGGGGTAAAAGGAACTCTGGTACATTGCTGGTGGGAGTGCAAACTGGTACAACCACTGTGGAAGGCAGTGTGCAGGGTCCTCAGAAAATTGGGAATGGAGCTACCATTTGACCCAGCAATCCCCCTTCTGGGGATCTACCCAAAGAACTTGAAAACCTTTGTCCGCAAAGACATATGTATCCCAATGTTTATTGCAGCGCTGTTCACAGTGGCCAAAACATGGAAACAACCAAAGGTCCCTGTGACAGATGACTGGATAAAGGAGCTGTGGTACATATACACAATGGAATATTACTGAGCTGTAAGAAAAGATGAAATATTGCCATTTGCGGCAAAATGGATGGACCTGGAAATCATCATGCTAAGTGAAATAAGCCAGACAGAAAAAACAAAGAACTGCAGATTTCACTCATATGCGGAATATAAAACTGAAAACAAAGAAAAAAAGAAATGAACAAACAAATAACATGGACACCATCAATAGTTTAATGTTTATTTGGGGACAAGTGGGTTACGGAGGGGAGAAAGGGGAGAGGGTGGGAGAGGAGGGGGGGAAGCTAAATATAAGGTGATGGAAAGAGAAGCCAAAAAAAAATGGCTTTCAAACTAAACCAGTGTCTTTTTCCTATTTTGCAATAGGTATGATCAACCTGAAATGCTAATCTTCCTGTGAATGTAGTAGTCTTCTCTATAGCTTAACCACAGTTAGTTTGCTCTCAGTCTTTCATTATCATTCTGGAAATGCTGACAAGATAAATTATAAATTATTCTTTAAAAAACAAATGAACAAAGAAGCACACAAATAGAAACAAGACTTCCATGTGATACCTAATGTAGGAATTACCATGGTTCTAGGCACAATTTTGTGACCATCAAGGAATATTTAACTTCTCTACCTGAGAATAATTTTAATTTTTGCCCATGACTTAATTATTATGGTATCTATAAATATTAGTCTAGTTTGTTTTCATTACAGTTGCTACATGACACTGTGCTAGACAAAAAATATTAGAAGCTAACTATTCCTTTTACCTCAAGGAACTTATAGTCTATTGAGAATTAATTAACAAATAAAAATAATCATAATACAATACATGAAAATTTCAAATTATGAAGCAACAAAGTGACAGAAAGGTGAACGTAAATTTAATACACAGATTATTTCATAAATACTTGCCATCATTTTCCAGAAAATTCAGCTTAATATGAGGCAAGACTCAAATTATTTTTAGTTAGTTAGTAATAGTTAATTTTTAAAAATGAAACCATGAACTAGAAGTTTTTATAGGTGATCTTAAGATATTGTTTAGCTTAATGTATTTTCACAAAAGAGAAATGTTCAAAAGTGCAGTTGCTAATTGGATCAGAACAAAAACTCTGATTCTCAGCAGATCTACCTCCTTGTCTCCATGTTGTTAATTCTTCCATCAACGTTGTAATTTTTTTGCTTCTTTTCAGTTTTTACTTCTGATAGTGACATAAGAACTCTAGTATAATTCTTACATATATTAGATATAAACTTTTTGTTTTTCTGTGTTCCCATATTTGCTCCACTGTGCTAAAATATGATAATGCAATTAGGAAAAACAACACTTCAATGTATAGAGAAATTGAACCAAATTGAAATTTTTTTCAAAATAAAAAACAAAAATTGTTTTCACATTTTTACATTCTAAAAGATTTGTTTTCTGCACAACTGAGTTACTAATAGTTCTCTTTAAAAGTGCATATGACACCTCATTTATTTTTAATGGTTTAAGGGGTTCTTTAATTGGTAAAATTTTGTTCTTGTCAATTCCAAATCTAACATAAAATAGAGTTCTTTCAATATTATTAAAACATGTTAAAATAAATGAGAAACAGTGAATTAAATTACTATTCATTACCTGGAAGCTAATCTTAAGAAAACAAGGAGCTGGATTATCTTCTTTTAAAGAAGAGTAACAAAAAGAGGAGAAATAAAAAGAAAACTTTTAGCAATAACAGAAAATTACAGGATTACATTTTGTAGTAAGAAAACTAAATTGGTGCTTAAAAAAAAGAATACCTCTGTGAAATATAATGCTACATATTTTTATTATAATATAAACTTAGAAGCATTTCATTTGTATATGTGTAGAGCAGAATTTATTCTTATTAATGTTATATTACTTTGTGCATGTAATTAAAAAAATTACAGGCCACCTACAATAAACATTTTTCAAGATCTCTGCTTACAAGGCATGTTGCAGTGTTTCTCATCATTGACCCTCAGCAGTTCTAAATTTAGACTTTTATAATGAAGTGGTAAATTTCTCTCTTAATTCCCACAAATTATATTTACAAAGATCTCCATAGTTTTCTACATTATGCTAGATTTATTAATATTATGATAGGTAGGAAAATATTCTAAAATATTTACTTTGTGTTTTCCTTTACTAAAGTTTCCATAGGCATCCCCAGCCCCTTTTTAACATTAGCCCAGAAATGGACTTCTGTTTGGACAATTTTCTTCTGTCTGTGGTCCACACTTCAGAATTATGAGAATTTCTTGCTTTCACTCACTAAATGCCAATAGAAGACCTAGTCATTTTAACAGTCAAAGCCACTTCACACATATCCCAAGTGAATTGTTGCAGGTGTGATTGTATAGACACACCCACATTGCCTCCCAGAGAAACAAAACTGTTTCATGAAAAAGTCAAACAGAAAGCAACAATAAATGTTCAGGGATTTTCTTTCTTTCTTTCTTTTTTAGTATTAGAGATAATTTTTTGAATGTATGATAAAATTGTAAAAGTTGAATCATTGATTTGCTGGGAAAGAAAATGATTCCAAAAGAAGCATACTAATTTGGAAGTACCATAATAATAGGTTCAGGAGCAAATAGAGGGAAAACAGTACATGCACCTAGTCCCCAAGAGATTAGGGTTATTTAAAAGTGCAGAGGAAAGGAGAATTGATTAGGGCATTGAGTAATCAAAGACTCAGAGTGGGCCTTGAAGTGAAGGGAGCCCACACTGACAAGTTACCTAGGTCCCAGAACAATGTGGCTCCTGAGAGTGAACATGTCTATAGCGTGTCTTGAGATGACACATATGTTCTTTCTTCTGACTGGTGTAGAACATCTGTCAACTTCTGCATTTATAGCGCAAACAGTTCTTTCAACCAACACTCTGCTTCCAGAATAGTTATGCCCTGTTAACTATGTGTCAATCACACTCTTATTATTTCCTCAATCCTGTATGTCTAACACAAAGGCTGGATTTCTTAGCATCTGAAAGGGCTGTGGTCCTGTGACAATGTCTATCATATGAAAGTGATGGACATGTTAAAAACATTCCAATTATGTATACAAGTCTTCCATAGCTTCTCTGAGTTTTGAGCCTTTGCACAACTCAGAGTAATTTAAAGAGTAGAAGCTTAATAAATGACTATGAAATGAATATATAAAATTATTAATACATGAAATAATGAAAATAACATTTAAAAAGAAAACATGAACCGTTGAAAATGCATATATGTATTTATTTATTGAAATACTTTTTTTCTATTCTTCAACTTTATTTTTTTATTTATTAAAGCTCCATATTCTGTCAATCTTCCCATATTAATTGCTTCTCCTATAAGACATCTTAAAGTAAAATAGTGGTGGAGGAATTTTGATTTTTATTATAGATCTCAAAAAAACATTAAAATTAGTCTCTTTTCATTTTGTTAGTTCTTTTTGGTTTCTTACCTTTGATATTCAAGGACACAAATACTTGTTTATATCATCCAATATATTTCTATTTTAGTAACAGTATTTGAGCCAAACTTAAGTTCAACAGAATTGTCCAACGTTAATTTTCTAATATATATTGGTATGGCAATGCAGAATAAAGCAAGTTATATTTATTATATAAAATCTTGTTATTTTTTACATTAACCAAATCCATATAGTCATTTGGATTTATCACTAGCAGTTTTAGAGATATCTGTAGACTTTTAATGACTTGACTGCAAGTCTGAACAAAGTATATCTCATTTAGTTTTAAATATCTATATATACACATTTTTTCTAATTAATTCTAATGATAAGAAACAGATATAATAAGATAATTTTGCATTTTATTATAGATGTATAATTTAATTTCACCCTGAAAACTTAACATCTGGCATCCATCTTTTTGGTCCCGATATGATAATGATGACCCTTCCAGGGTCACAGCATATTTTCTGTTCCAGAGCTCCACTATAGCACAATTAACCCCAAAACTAATAAGACTGGAAAATCAATTCTGAACCTCAGTTTTTACCAAAGAGATACTATGGTAGAGAGAGATAAACTTGTGGTTGTATTTCTGGGTGATGTCATTTTATGTAGGCCTTGGCTGTGGTATTTTTCTATAGGGATAATTAGGAAGGCCCTTAAAGTCTTTTTGTGCTCTGAGGTAAAATTTTATATGAAATACATATTAATTATGACTTTGGATTATTTCCACTCAGGTACTATTCAATGCAAAATATAAGTTATTAATACTGATTTAACAGCAAACACATAACTAGCACATTTATATGTGTAGGATGATGAAAGTTTATATTCACTTTGCATATAAAACACTGTTGACCTATGTTCCTGAAATTATTTCCTTTTTCACATAATATTGTCAGGTAAAGTAGCTTTTATATTGACTGATGTCTACTTTTAAGTCATTTTATTTACTATCTCTCTTCCTCCTGTTCTTTAAAACCTCAGGATGCTGGTATATTCTTTATTTTTTATTATCTAAGTAACTGATTAGGCAAATTTAGACATATGCATTTAAAAAATACTCTTGGAGATAATTAAATCTAAAACTTCCAGTTTCTTTTTAAGTTGTGGAACAATATTACTAACTGACCATTAGATATTTCTTTATTTTTAAAAACTCGTCAGTAACCTAAATATACTTTATGCAAATTTAACCTCTCCCCCATAAAAAATCTAGAATAATTTCTTCAATTCACGATTAGTAATTGTTATTTATGCAAACCACAAGCTTATGTTTTAGCAACAAAACTATACTATATTAAAATTTTGAGCCATACAGTCTTCAGGTTCTATGAAAATTCCATTTGCTTTTATAGTCGTACTGTTCTATGATGCTTTTTACTCTGCAAGATCTTACATACCATGTTCAATGTATGATCATTAGTGTGATGTAAATAATAGTCTTTTGTATTAGTGGTGTAATGTGATAAAAGTCATCTTTTGATTATTTTTTTGTTTTTTATTATAAATTTATTCTGTGATGTCTTATGAATCCCTTAATGCTTATTAAAGGATATAAAAATAAAATTATTTTAATATAAAAATATTCTAAAGTAATCTTAAAGGGACATGGCATAAAGAATTGCCACCTAATGATTATAAATATTCTTTGCAAAGTTATATAGTTTTTTATTGTCATCTATTAAGCTGCTAAAACATAATTATATCTATTTGTCTCTTACTAGAAAATATAATGCAAATTAAAAGTGTTTTCTATATATATGATGATTGTTTAATTCTAAATATTACTATGTATTTTGACAAGTATTTTTTAAAGATACTTTCACATGTGTATCTTTTTTCACATTGAAACATTATTGTTATTTACTATTATAAAAAAATCTGTTTTTAATTTAGAAAATTGGAAGTTAGACAGTTTAGTTACCACATACCATTCTACTATTTTGAAATGAACATTTTTTAACACCGGGTCAATAGCTTTCAAGGAATGTGAATGTTATTGCAAAATTAAAATAATGTACATACAAGTAACGTCTATGTGTTTAAATTAAGACAAATATGATGTAAATAAGTGAAAAGTAATTTTAACATAGTCCACCTAAAATTATATTATAAATAAAAAAACAGTGCAAAAATATTAAAGGAATCATTGCAAATAAAAACACTAAAAATTGTTTTTATAGAAAAGTATAATATTTATATAATATGCAATTCTTCATTTAAAAAATTATTAATTACATTTTTCATAAAATATTATAATGATTTCAGGTGTACAGAATAGTGATGAATTATTTTTATGACTTACTAAATCTTTATTCTGATACATCTAGTTCCCTCTCGCACCATACATACTATAATAGTTATAACATACTCTAATGTTTTTGACTATATGCCCTGTGCTGCATTTTATATCTGACTATTCCATGGTTATGAATTTGTATTTCTTGATTTCTTCTTCTTTTTTCTCCACCTTTGTAGCTTCCCTTCCATAATCCCAACAAATCTAGTACCCATCTGAAAACACAGTTCCTGAAACCTTATTGATTATATTCCCATGTTATACTCTATATCTCCTTTATTGCTGCCTTATAACAATCAAACTAAACTTCTCCATCCCTTTCCCTTATTTACCAACTGTCCCATCCCTCCTCCTATCTTAAAGAAGTCCTTCTAATATTCCTTGTCATACTGGTTTGGTGGTGATAAGTTCTTTTAGCTTTTTCTTATCAGAAAAGCTCTTTATCAGTCTATCAATTTTGAATGCTAGCCTTGCTGGATAAATTATTCTTGGTTGTACAACCTTGGTTTTCATCACTTTGAATATTTTCTGCAATTCCTTCTAATGAGAAATCTGCTGAGAGTCAAATGAGTGTCTTCTTATAAATTACTACTTGCATTTCTCTTGCTGTTTTTAGAATTTTCTCTTTTTCTTCAACTTTTGTCATTTTAATTATGATGTGTCTCAGTGTGTTACTGTTTGAAATAATTTTGTTCAGAACTCTCTGTGCTTCCTGGGCTTGTTTATTTCCTTCACCAGGTTAGGAAATTATTCAGTAATTATTTCTTCAAGTAATTTCTTGATAACTTGCTTTTCCTCTGCAGCTTCTGGTATGCCTGTGATGCAAATATTTATACACTTAACATTGTCCCAGAGCAATCTCAAGCAATTCTCATTTTTTATACTCTTTTTCTACTTTTTGTTCTGATTGTGTGTTTTGTGCTGGCTTTTCTTGCAAATCACTGCTTGTGCTTCTACTTCATCTAGTTTGGTGATGTTTAATCTGTTCTCTGTTTCAGTTAATGTCATCCTTGTTTTTGTTTGGTCCTTTATAATGGTTTGTATGTCTTCATTTATGCTTTCTATTTCTCTGTTGAAGTTATTTTTAAGTTCCCTATGCATTTTTGTGATCATTGTTTTGAACTTTTTTTCTAATGGGTCATCTATCTACATCTCTTTTACTTTTTTTGTCTCATGTTCAGATTTATTTTGAGCTCCCTTTCTCTGGTTTCTCATTTTGGCTGCCTCTCTGGACACTCTCTGTTGCAGCTTCTTTGGTGTTCTCTGCTGATACTGGGTGGGCAGTGTTGTGGGGAGAAAGGCATTCATGCTTTGTTTTCTTCTTGGAGGTTTGGGGGTTGTGCAGGTGATTTGGGTATAACTATGCCTTTCTGTTGTCAGTTTGCTGGGAGGATTCTGCCCTGAGCCTTAGTGTCAGGTGCAAGGGAGGCAGAATTTTGAAGTACGTTTTTGGTTTTTCACAAAGAAGCAATACCTCTAGTAGTTAGTAGTGTAACAGAAAATAAGAAAAAAATGTAAAAATCAGGTCAATAATGGGGGAAAAGATGGTGATATTATAAAAGATTTGATTTTGGAAGTTAATATGGTTTGAGGAGAGAGCATTGATTTTAGTTAGGTACAACTGAGTTTTTATCCTGACACTTGGTGAATTTCTGTAATATTTAAAATTCTCACCTACAACCTATATTTAAAAAGATATAGGGAAAAATACATGAGATAACTTGTTTGGAATGGTTATAGTTCTTAGAAGACTATACTTGTATAATAAATATTATACCATAGTAGTATAATAAATATACCTTTTGATCTTACTTTTCTCAAATGATCTAAGGACCAAATGTAAGTGAATTGAGTAAGACATTTTCTTAAGAAGAAAGTGTTGAGAACAAAATGGTTTAATGAAATCCCCAGAATCAGTAGTTGAGCCATTGAATTCACATTCAAAAAATATACTTTTGTTTCAAATAATTGAGTGGAAAACCAGGGCTCCTGATCTTAAGATTCTTTTAGAAATTAAAGCTAAATTGAAATTATTTTTGGAATATGCAATTTTGAGAAACAGAACAAGTAGAGAACAGTAAAAGAGCAAGAGCTGGGTTGAATTTATGAGTTTTTAAAAGAAAACTAAAAAAAGAAGATAATGCACCTTGTATACTCAGCTAATTTGTTTAAATGAGGAGGCTGAGAAAGCAAATAAATTTTCCAAAGTATAAAACCTAATAATAAAATTATATTTATTTATTTTCAGTTCAACTATGCTATGTAACATCCAAAGATGACTCCATTTTGCAAGAAGATGGGATCATTCTAAATTTGTATAAAAACTAAAATCATTTAAAAATATTTTTGAAAAACTATTTTTCTATGTAGGAAAAAAATCCAACTTCTCCCCACTGCATGTTTCTTTCCTGTGAATATCCTTTACTGCCCACAGAAAACACTTTACTTTAGGTAACCAAATAGGTGAAGGTTTTTTTGTTTCACACAATTCTTGATAATATTGGAGAGGTGTCCTAACATTTAACACAATTCTAACATTATCTACCTGAAGATAATGTAAGATCCCACAAGTTAGGCTTAGTCTTATAAGACTGCCCTCTATACCCACTTCACTTATCACCTGGGCTTCTGACAAAAATGGTAATAGATTCCAATAACCATGTCCTCAGGTTTGATTATTTTGCTAGAGCAGCTCATAGACCTCAGAGAAACCTTTTACTTACCTTTACTTGATTTATTAGAAAAGAAAATGAAAAGGGATAAGGTTTAACATCCAGATAAAAGAGATGAGTAGGGCAAGGTGTGTGGGAAAGGGTGTAAGAGTTTCTGTGTTCCTCACATTCTTACTAACCCAGAAGATCCCTGAACCGTATATTATTGAAATTATATTGGAGGCTTTATCACATGATCAGAATAGATTTTATTAACTCTGTTTTTAGCCTTTTTGTCTTTTCAGAAGAATACAGAAGGGGTGCTGAAAAATTCCAAGCTTCAAATTAAAGCTTGGTCTTTCTGGTGACCACCTCTCATCTGGAAGGTATCCAGGAAAAGGCCAGAGTCACCTCACTAGAACAAAATTGACTCCTAGTACTCAAAAAATTACAAGATTTTCAGAAGCTCTCTGTCAGGAACTGGGGACAAAGAACAAATATTAGAATAAAAGTTACTCCTAGTGCTCTTCTCACTTAGAAAATTATAAGGGATTTAGGACTTATATGCTAAAAACTAAGGAAAGTATCCAGCCATGTAATAAAAAAATAGAGGAATTCATGGCTAGATTTTTTTCCAGATAGTCCTCTTATTTTTTATTATCTCACAGTAGACAATGTTATTCTGTGTCCCAGTGTTAAGGTTTTACATATTTTTAGAAAAGTTTTAAGAAAAAATAAACTGTAAATAATAATAATACTGTAGATCCCAAAACCTCTTAATCAACTAATATGAATGTTGGCCAAATAGATAGAAGAATTAATAATAAATTTACATGAATAAAAAAACCTATTACAGGCTATCACCTATATGATAAAACAAATCTTACAATTTATTGTAAATGCTTTAAGTTTGGAAATAGGTACTTTATAATAAACTTTGATGTATATACAGATAAAAGTGAAGTGAAAAATTAAAAGAGCTAATAAGGAATGTCATTTTAGAAGTTTAAAAAAAAGAAAAAACTGCTTTAGTCTTGTCAGATTCATTCATCTGTATATTTTCTTGGTAAGACTCAACACATCAACTTGGAGAAATTCAATTTTTATGGACCCATATTTTCCCATTTCCTATATTTGTCCTTTGTGATTTCTCCTTGGTTGTTATTTATTTATTTATTGTTTTGAGTATGCAAGAACACTGTGTTATGTGGTAATTTTAAGATAGTACTTCAACCTGGTGACATTCCAGGTCTTAATCTAGCAAACACATCTTTTGTTTCTATCTATGTGACATCAATTTAATTTCTTTCTGTTTATAGAATTTTATCTCTTAATTTGTTTGTGGTTTGCATTAGGTCACATACATACATACATCCCCTTTGATACAGTGATTAGGGTTCTACATGACCTTCTAACCCAAGAAAACTATACATGGGTTTATATTGAGCTTATTGAAAAAAAGCACATACATTCTACAAAATTGCTTACTTAATAGAATATAAGTATGGTGCTACCTTTCATCATTTTTTTTTTACTACTAAATAGAAATAGCCCATTTGAAAATTAGGTAAAAGTGGTGAAAAAAAAAAAGGGTCAGGGAATCAGTGCTAAGGGATATAAAGAAATACTATTTTGGTAATATATATTAACTTCCAGATCCAGCTGTGTTTGAAGCCAGCTTTACCCCTGGACTTTCTTATTACAAAGTGTAAATTCATGCTGTTTATAAAATTCTATTAAGAATTAGAATCCTATCCCTTGCCATTCCCAGCTAAAAACTAATTTTTGTGAAACATATCACACCAAGTTTGTTATTAAGGAATATAGAACTATGTATGTCCAAATAATTGTTTTTATAAACTGTCCCCAGTGCAAATATAAATAATTTTAATATATTTGCAAAATATTTATAAAATTTTTAAATTAGAAATTGAGGAGACAGAAATTTTCAATGCTTATATCTCCATATGCAGACAACTTTTTCATGTTTTTAATTGAAATTTGTGTAATAAAGTTTTATGTCAAAGTTATGGCACTATTAATGGTATAAACACAGATCTAGTCATTTCTATTATGCAAGTATGAGGGCACTTGGAAAAAAATCCAGTAATGTCAATATAACATTGTTATATTATATGGCTGAATACTTTCCAGACAGCACTCATATATGCATATATGTTACACATATCTTTTAAATGATATATTTTATCTTTACATATTAGTAATCAAAATTTATTGATGATATATAATATACTTACCAACTTTTTTATTACTCTTAATTTTCAATTATGTTTGTATAAATTTCAGGGTTTATAGTTTATAAAAATGAAAACTAAAAACATCCTCTTTATCATTGAACCATTGAAACACACTCAACTACACAACACCTAGGCCAATATTAGCAGAAAACATTAAATTAATTTGAACTTTCACACATGTTCATTTTTTTTCTGCTACCACCAAAATCATTAAATGAAATTAATTTGATACCTAATATAGAATTATTATATATTGTTTAAAAGTATTGTCAATGTATTTTACTTTTATTTTCTATTCTTAGACCATAATTATTATTTGTTTTTTAAATATAAGAACTATAATATAATTATTACTGACTGAATATGTACTTATATGCCTATAAAACAAAATTTGGTATCTGATAGAAAAAGTAAAAAGCATAAGAGGAATGTGGCTGAAGTCACCTTTAAAAATGTGTTTATTAATATTGATTAATTGAGTCTTAGAGCTCCAGAACACTCAGAGATATAATATGTAGAAAGTTTATCTTAGGCATGTCTCAAATTTTAATTTACATGTAATCATTCTGTACACATATCTACATTGAGGCAATGGTTTAAATGCTTTGAAAAATAAAATACTGAATAAATAACCACATAAAATAGCAAGAAACCAATCAATATAAGGTCAAAGACTTACTGTTTTTCAAAATATGAGTAAATATGCTGGTAGCTTGAAGGTTTACATATGAACTTTTGGCTAGTTGTAAATTGAGAGAAAACACATACTAAATTTAATTGTTATAAGTTTAATTAGTTACTGAAGATCAGGTCATATCTGCATTTATAAATTCTTCCTTCATCTTACATAATTAGCTCTACTGAAAATTTTACAGGCATTTTTATAAACTACAATAGAAACAAAGATGTCAGGAAGTCCTAGGGGCTTGGTTTTCTACATGTGGCTAAACATTTTAATATTATAAAAGTGATTGCAATAATAATTATAAAACTCATTTCATTTTTTACTTTTAAAATATTTGGCACTGTTATATCGTTCTGTAACTTAGCCATAGATTTATCTGTCTGCAGCACTGTAACATATTAAAGGATATTCTAAATCAAAATAAGAATGATACAAAAAAACAAACATTGAGGTATGCAGAAATATTTTATATCTAAATAATGATTTGCTTATCTTCAGTTGCAATATAAATCCTTACAGTAAACTGACAAAAAATTAAATAAGCAAATGGTTCAAAGTTATTTAGGAAGTAAAGAAATTTGTCTGGATTATTATTTAAGTAATGGTTAGCAAGAATCCAAACTAAATATATAATTTACATAAACTTGACTTTTAGTTTATAGCACAAAATTTTTCTATTAAAATTTTAGGTTAATAATTTATTTTTTATATTTGAATTAGAATCACACTTAAACAAATACATCATATAATTGACCCATGGCCATTTTAAAACTCTGATAATTCAACTGCACTTATTTTCTGCTGTATACTGAACAATGATGCATCAGTTGAATGATTTGTAGAGAATCAAAAAGCACAAGGTGTTTGGGCAATTTTATCTGGTGAATACAGTAGACTTTTAACTATTATGTTATCAAAGGTGAGCTGAGTCTTCTTAGTTTTCTAAGACCTTTTCCATTTAAAACCTTAAAACAATATGAATGACAGTAAAAAAATAATACCAATTTGTAGTCTAAAAACTCTTCTAAGGTGCCTTATGAAACATATTTTAAAATTTCAAGCAATAGAGAGTGCTTGTTATATAATTTTTGGTTATCCACAGAAATAAATTAGAGAGGTGTTGCTAATCCACATGTGGTCTCCCCCACAAGTGTGGAAGAGTTAAGTGTTTTAATGACAATCATCTGATTTATATTAAAAGGGTAAATAAAATGTGTATAGTAAAAGAAAAATATTATGAACTTGTTTATGCATTTCTGACTAGAGGAGGTCTTATTTGTCTAAGAGAGGGAATCAAATTTGGGAGAGCCTGATAATTAATAAAGGAGAGTTACCTAACTCTCTGCAATTTCAATAAATAGAAGATAGGTTTATGAATTGAACCTCTCATTGCCTCTGCTGCTCTCATAATCAGAACAGTACATTAAGCAATGTAGATATTTACTAACATCTGTTGACTTAATCTATGATTGTAGGAAGGACTAAGATCTGAACAACAGAGAGGAATAAAGAACATATTTCTTGGCCCAAACGGTGCCCTTGAAACTTCCTATCTCCATTTAATATGAACAAATGAAATAATTTCAGTGTAATTTTTAAAACTTTTCATTTGTATTATTGGGTGAGAATGCCTGTGAGAGGGAATGTTACTGGGAATATTAATTGACAAAGACATGGAACACCTAGCAGAACAATTTCTTAGTAATAGTTTTTCTCCTTATCAGACTCTCAATTAACAAAATAAATTTTATCTGTGTTAATGTGCACTTACAGGCATTTTGAAATCTCTTTATAATATGATAGAAATATAGAATGCTCTAAAGTGCTCTAAGATGCTTTAAATGAAATATAGAATGTTCTAAACACAAAAAATTGGTTTTATTTTGAGTATTGCCTTATTTTATTTTCTTAATTTGCTTTCTATGATTTACAGAGAAAGATAAATATCTTATAAAAGAAATTTCTCATTTCCTATGATGTAAAAAAGGGAGTACATTATGTCATAAAGTCAATCATTTTTCTGCTTATTTACTTTTTAAAAGACAAAAGTAATATTTTTGAGAATTTAAAAAATTATTTTTGTACAGTCATTTGTACCCAAGTTTCTAAATTGAAAATAATAAAAATGTTTACTTTTTTTTTTCTGGAGCTAGGCTACAACCTAGACTTTATCTCTTTTATTCTTTTTAAATTAAAATATTATTTGATCTATTTTAGGGGGGAAAAGCATCTGCACATTTATAAATAGAACAATGAGAAAAATATATTATTGAAAATATTTCTGAAATAATAAATGATTAACTGCACAAGTGATTTGATATAGACTATAAAACTTTTTAAATAATATTACTCATATGTAATAGACATACCTTAATTTTTTATTTAATCATTATTTTTAGAAAAGTGCATTTCTAATGTGCTCATAACTCTTGTAACATATAGACAGAAAGATATAAATATCTATGAGGAAATTATTCAGCCGGAAAAATATTGCACTATTATAAAGAACTGGAAAACAAAATAAAAAGGAAGAGATTTAGAAAACATGTTTTAATGAAACTCTATTCTAAATTTTAGACACAATTATCTGAAGTAGTCCTTTATAGGTCCAAATCAATTGCCATCACAGAGTAAAGATGAGAAGTCAAATCACAACTTTATGTGGTGTCAGTGTCATTAAACAATGGCCCTAATTAACTATAACTATATTTGTCAGTCAGAGGAAGGTTTTTCTTAGGTAAAAGTAGATAGACAGCAGAAGAAATATAAAAATCATTTCTACATTATATACGTTCAGTCTCAAAAATGATTTACTTTTAGATAGAGGAAGTAGCAAGTACTTTGACTCATTTCAGTCCATACTAATTCATTTCTTAAATAATTAATTTATTCAAAATAGATTTTTCAAGCACTGTAATTGATAAGCAGAGGAATTTTAGTACTAAGTAAAATAAATACAGTTACTCCCTTATGAAATTTACTAAAGAGTGAAGATAGAAAAAATAATCACATTTAACAAAAGTTAGAAAAAGTGTGCTTTGTGTTTTTTTAAAAAAAGTGTAATATGTGTGGACACTAAGAAAGAAGATACCTACCAAGGACTCTTGATGGACAAATGAGATCAATTTAAAAGCAGAGCCTAGCAGCCTTTCCTATACAGGAACCTCTCACCAAACCACACTTGAGGGAGAAGCCTGCACTGAACTGTCTGCTTACAGTGTTCATGTCATTCGAGCTGGCCCTAATAAAGGAGTTCCTGGAATTGTATTTCAGCAAATAAGGCTGAGGCTTTCCCAGTCCAATTAGAGCCGTGCAACTGTTAATATATCTCCCATCAGTATCTTCACTGACTAATTAAAATAACTTTATTGTAACCAATCACAGCAGTGTTTTTTGGACTAAACTGTGAGAATTTGGAGTTCTCATTTGCACAAGGACAAAAAAATCAGAGACCAGGGACAGAAACTTCTGTGTGTGTAAGTCAGCCTCCCTCTGCCTCACAGTAAACACTTAGACTTTCCACCGAAGACTGAAGAGTGCATTTCTTCAACTGGAGGTGAGCTGAAACACCAAAGAGATCTAGTTGGACCAGTCTGGAACCGTGCAGAGGGGAGCAGACCAGAGCAGGTGGAGCTCATCAAAGTGAGCAGAGCTGTCTTGCTGGAGAGAGTCCTTATCCCAAGTCATGCTGTTCCACAGCTGTGCTGTTCTCATTACATTGCTGTATGAGCTGTTTGCACCTCATATTGGGAATTCTTGTGGATCAATTGGTAACAATGACCATTGGTTAATGTATTCTATGGAATGTATATTTGCATAGAGAAATGCAATTTCAAGTAGAACATAAGGGAAAGCCTCTATGAGAAAATTATAGTTGATCCTTAGGAGCAAGTAGTTTTATAGAAACTGCATGAATGTGAGTAGAAGTCCTAAGGAAGAAAAAAATTGGTACAACTTTTGGTTTTTGACTTTCTCTTTTACTCACTTCATGTGTTGAAGGCTGAGTTAATTGTTATTACTAATCCTCCCAAACCTCTGTTGTTATTTTATTGATTTATTCCTTTATTTAAATACTCAACTCCAAAACTCCTGATTAAATGCGTACAGGCTATAAAAGTTTAATGTTTCCTTATTTGTTCATATATTTTCTTTTAAAGTATGCTTTAATATTTTGTAAATGTATCTCATCAATTTACATAAATTGTATTTTATATTACATAAAGTAATATATCAATATTTTACTTTCTTTTACTTCACACTTTATTTAATGATCTATGTTGCTTTGTAAAATTAGTCTGATATTCTAATTTCTATATAAGATTTAATGGTAGTCCATATTTTGATTTTCTTTCCACTAGTGATACACAGATTGTCTTTAACACTATAATGTTCTTTACTCATGTCTCCCTAACATTTTGTGCTACATAACATATTACCACAATTATTACAGCAACATAAATTTATTCTCTTGCAGTTTCCATAGGTTAGAATTCAAGGCACTGCAAGGTTGGATTCTCTGCTCACGGTCTCACTGGGCTAAAGTCAAAATGTTGACTAGAACTACAGTTCTCATTTGGGGTTCCCGGTTTTTTTCATCCTTGTTTGTTCTTGACAGAATTTATTTACTTGCTGGTTGTGAACCAGGCTCCCAGAGGCAGCTTTGCTCTTAGGGGCTGTCTCTCTCCCACAGTTCATAATGTGTATGTTTGATTTTTGTCAGGCCAATTAAAGTGAATTTCTCTGATTTTGATTTCATTGGCTGAAAACAAACACACTTTTCTTTTAGGGTTCATGTAACTAAGACAGGTCCACCTAGATTATCTTCTTATTTTAAGGTACACTTTTCCAAATAAAAATTTAATCAAGGTCTTAATATCATCTAATTCCTAGTTCTGGGGATTATACAGATATATACACTGGGGGTAGCAAAGCTGAGAAATCTTGGGGACCATTTTGGAACTCTGTCTAACACTGATTCCAAGTGAGAATTCTTTTGTGTGTGTGTGTGTGTGTGTGTGTGTGTGTGTGTGTGTGTGTATGACTAAGAGAGCAAATGCAAGATCAAATGGTATGACCTTACATCTGTCAGAATGGCTATTATCAACAAGACAGGGAATAACAAGTGCTGGAGAGGCTGTGGAGGAAAAGGAACACTTGTATACTGCTGGTGGGAGTGCAAATTGGTACAATTGCTATGGAAGACAGTGTGGAGGTTTTTCAGCAAATTGAATCATTTTTGGTTTTTAAAAACATGTCTATATTTAAATGTATTAGTACTCACTCTGAAATTAATTTATTCTCTGCTTTTCATGGTTTTATACAATTAAAGAATATTTTAAAAGAAACCTCTTCTTATTTTCATCCTGACACCATGTCTCATACTAGCTCTTCTCTCAGTCTTCATTAGTCCTGTGTCTATATAGTTGACATAGTAGTAGCATTTGTTTCATTGAAGAATATAAGGTCTGACAATTAAGTTCATGGACTTGTCATCGTTTGCTTACATTGGCAGCACTGTACAAACAACTCAATAAGGTTTCATAACTTTGGTATATCTGTTTCTCACAGCAGTGTTCATGTTGACATGTGTCTGGCTGAGTGGTGTTCATTATTGTTGTTGCATGTTTTTGTGTGCTTATCACAAGAATGTCAAAGCTTGAATTAGAGCAACAAACAAACTAAATTTCTCATTAAACTTGGCAAAAGAAATGTGAAATCAAGGACATGTTAACCCAAGTTAATGGGGATAATGCCATGAAGAAAATGGCAGTGTACAGATACATTACACGTTTTTATGAATGGAGAAAAAACATCTTTGATGAAGAGAGGTCAGAGTGGCCAGTAACAAGCAGAACTAACAAAAACATTGCAAAAACTCATTGGATTGTGTGCCAAAATCATTGGCTTACAGTGAGAAGCATAGCAGACCAAAAAAACATGGATTGAGAAACAGGAAATCTTAACTGAAAATCTTGGCATGAGAAAGGTGTGTGCAAAAATACTTCCAAAGGACCTCACTGATGAACATAAGTAAAGAAGAGTCGGGTTCCCTGATGGTGTAGCGGCTTAAGGCTTCGGCGCTGGCGCTGTCAGTGCTGTGGCCTGAGTTCGATTCCCAGTCAGGGAGCTACCCACATACCAAAAAGCAAAAAAAAAAAGCAAAAAAAAAAAAGAAGAATCAAAGTTTACCGAGACCTTTTGGAGAGGCAAGACAATGTTTTTAGCTATGTTATCACTAGTGATAAAACATAGTGTGCCAACACAACCCTAAAACAAAGCATCAAAGTGCACAATGGAAGTCAGCCAATTTTCTACAATCAAAAATGTTTCATCCATTAAAATCGAGTCAAAATAATGTTGTTGTTTTGATATCAAGGGGTTGTTTATTATGAATTTAGACCAACTAGACAAATAGTCAATTAAGCTTACTATTTGGAAGGGCTGACAAGGCTTTGTGAAAAAGTTACATGAGAACAACCTAAACTTTTCATGAACAGCTCATGGCTTTTGCATCACAACAGTGCATCAACTCACACGGCACTGTCTGTGAGGGAGTATTTAGCCAGTACACAAATAACTGTATTGGAAAACTCTTTCCACTCACCTGATCTGGCTCCAGTGATGTTTTTCTTTATGCAGAGATAAAGAAAATATTAAAAGAAAGACATTTTGATGTTAGTCAGGTAATAAAAAGTAATATGACAGCTCTGAAGGCCATTCCAGAGAAAGAGTTTTAAAATTGCTTTGAAGAATGGACTAGATGCTGGCATCAGTGCATAGCTTACCAAGGGGAGTCCTTTGAAGATGACCATAGTGATATTCAGTATTAACAAATGTAGCACTTCTTTTTTGGAAGAGTTCACAAACTTAATTGTCAGACTTTGTATACTATACTGCTGTTCTTATATCAAATTTCTTGTTTCCCAAGTATAAATGCACAATAATAAGAGTTTTACATATTTTCATTTTCCCCAAATACCTTATTTGTAAATTTCTACACTTAGGATACAAATTTTGATAAAAACTTACTGGATAGATGCCTGTCCAGGACTCAGCTGTAAATAAAATAACTGAGCTGCAAGATATTAGAATAGCTGATTAAGACAAGTCAAAATAAAATGACTGTCAAGGCTTTAATTACCTACTACAATAATGAAAACAAGAAGCTTTACTGGAAATAGTGCCAACTCCACTCTTTCACACACACCCTCCCATTTTAGTTTTCTCATCACATGGTTTTGGTCAAGGTTTAATTGTGGCACAACAAGAATATAAAGACCTTCTCACTGGTGAGAGATTCGGAACAAAAGGCTCCTGTGGTTTTATAAACCCAAAGACCAGAGAAAGTGAGAGGGAAAAAAGCAAGTAGTATAAAACTGTGAATGAAGTAACTGGTTCAGCATGCAGAAGTGTCTTCATAGTTCTCTCTTCTTTCCAAATGAGAAAGCCTAGGCAGATAGATGTGCTTGGGTAAGCACTCTGGTTAAAAATGTTCTCTCCAGCATAAAGAGGCCTTCAAATGGACTCTCCTGGGCCAAGAATGTAGATGAGCATAAGAGCATGGCCAGCCTGGAGGGCCTGAGTCCTTGACTGAAACTCCCTTTAGAGACTACAAGGCACTAGCTGTGCACCAAGCCTGGTTTGGGAAGGGCAGCTCTCCCCTCTGAAGCTTGTCAATAAGACTGGGATTGCCCAAAGTTGGGTCTAATATGTAGCACATAGGTTTTTAGCCAGTTGTCAGACTCCATTGGGTTTTGGTACTATGATAACCAGATTCCTACAAGTTTTAATTATTGATCACTCCTAAAATTTGGGAAGTTGTCAACTGATTTCCTGTACATGGTATTTGGTATTGGCAATTTTTAGTATCTGATAATTGTCCTCTGTTTAATTCTTTTTTCTGTTCATATCTAAACAAACTTAACTAATTTATTTTAAACATATGAATTGATAAATTGTTATGTGTTAGCCTTATTTTAACATAGAAACAAAAAGAAAGTTTACAAATAACTTTAATTGTAAAATATCAACTCATGTCTTATTTTAGACAATTTGATGCAAGTAACTAGGTTAAATGTGTTAGAATCTGTACCAGTATTATTTTAGCAATACTATATATAATAATAATGTAGCATATACTAATATATTAATACATGTATTAATAGATTAACATATATTATAATAATGCTCAATTTATACATGTTCTTTACATAATTTCTATATAGTTCCCTAAAATCATAAAGCATTTAAAATGTAAAACTTTTATTAAAATATTTAACCATACATTTCTATCTTTAGTTAGAGTTCTTATAAAAAGTGTTTCTCAATGCAATGTACCATTTCGTTATCACTCAATAAATGTTCTACTGGTTAAAATTATTAATGAAAACTAGCTTGGAGAAATCATAATATATTTATTTTTGGCCATTATCTTATTTCACATCACGCTAATGGGGTTAATAACTAGTTAGAAGATTTGCTTTGAATGACAATTTCTGTTGTAGTCATTCAGAATTTGCTTTTTAGATTTATAAATATTTTATAAATGACAGCACCAGTGTGTCTGATTATAATGGGCACCAAAAGATAAGAAGCAAGCCATATCCTCCTGAATAAAATATATCTCCTTTAATACAAGTGACATTATTTCAGTCATGAAAATTGTGATCTTATAGGCACAATGTCAGCATAGTCTAGGCAAAATATTAAAAACTTTTGAAAATATTTAAAATATAATCATATGAAAGTTTAGGTAAAGTTTTATAAATGCTTTTGATGACTTCAAGTATTTTGGAAAAAGATGTTATATAAAGATTCAAAAGTTTTTCTTATCAATAAAATATTTTTATTTAAAAATGAGAAATAAAATATATATATTAGTATATTTGCAAAATATGTTTTATTTTATGAAGATAAAATTGTACATATTTGGCTTTTTAAAAATGCCAGCATTCAGAGAATGAATGCCATGTCTATAATTAGAGAATTAATACTAATTCACTATGTAGCTGTCACTTAACCTTTTAATATTGGAATAGCGAGACTTCCATGGTTTTTTTCCATAAATCTTAATTTTATGCTTTTCTCATTAATCCTCACATATGATTAAATTGATTAAAAGTGTTATTTGAGCATATAATTGTAAGTTCAAAACCATATTTCTAAACACACTCTATTGCTTTATGAAGATAGAACATTAGACTCACACATAAAGAAGTATCAAGGATAAAGAAGCCTGGAGGTATTAAAATCTACCAATGAAGCATTAGGGACTATAATTTTTTCTGAGCTACAGAAATAAAGACTCCTAGATTTGGATAATACCTTCATGTAATAATGTTCATGTCATACTTATGTTAATAGAAATATAATTACAATAAAAAGATACATCTAGATGTTACCAGAAAAACTTTTTTTTACCTAAATTGTCAATGAGCTCTTTAGACATGAGAGTATCATATGTAAACCTTTAACTGAGACATAGCCAGAAACAAAGTCACACCTATTTCCCTGTTTAGAGCTGCAGAAAGTGCAACTAGCTAGGATCAGCTTTTATTTAGAAGGTCATAGAGAATAGTAAGATACTTTCACTTAAACAGTGAATATTTTCTCCATTAAAAAAATATTTGTGCATTTTATGTCAGATCTATATCCCTGGAAATTTTCAGCTGGAAAATTTCATAAAAATCCTCTTCTTTTTACAGATGAAAAATTAATATTCAGGGAATTTTAGGACTTGTCAAAATTTATGCATGATGATGCAAGTAGGTGTAGTGGGATTTGTGTTTCTAATGAAGCTACAAAAAACTCCTAGAAATAGGATTTTGCAATTCCCTTTATGTGAATCTTGCCTTGATGCAATATTGATCAAAATTTTAATATAGCATGGATTTCACACCACCTCCAGAGATTGTGATTAATAAAAATGTAAATGGATATTTTTCATTCTTTGTTGTTTTTTTTTTAACACTACCTGATATTAGCAATGAGGCTGGAGGAAATACTGCTATGAAGGGAGTAGGCTTACTCTACTATCTTCCAGCATTTAATATTCTCTATGTGAAATACAGAATATGTTTTTTAGTAATTATTTTTTATTTGGGCTATGAAAGACAGAATTTGCAAAGCTGGGTGATTGTAGGACTCACTTAGATATTTGGTTAGACTAGATGACTTCTAAGCTTCTTCCCAAAACTTACTATTATTTCACCAATATATTCATTTAACACTGATATTTTAATTAAAGAAGACTTTCTTTTAATACAAGCTAACTAGTATAACTAACTCATGTACCACTTTACTACCTTAGTTCACAATAATTACTGTTGTTTATTTGACATAGTTCACAGATGAGTCATGTTGTGGCAAAAAATTAACTGTGGACTTTCTTATTTTTTAAATTTTCTTTCTATTAATATGTACTGAAAATATATAAATATATAACTACATAACTCTCTATATAACTACATATAATTGTATATATTTATATATAAATACATATGTATATAGGTGTGTAAATATATAATATAAAGGTAGAAATCAATTTAATTGCACTTTTAGCTTACTATGGATTGATTAACAGTAAACACAACTCATATGCTTACCATAACTTAGATTCATAAAACAAAGTTTGCAAAGAAAGTAGCAAAATGGCAGCATGAGAGGGATCCCTGAAAAACTTCCCTGGAGGTTACAACAAATAAAACATCTGTAACTCAACTAAAAACTCTCTACTCAAAGCACAAACACAGATAAGAGACCTGCTCATTGCATCAAATTACCTGCAGATGGGCAGACAAGCAAACAGAGGAGAAAGAAAGGGAGAAGTACAGCAATGAAGGCCACATATGGGTACCCACTTGGAACTTTATCACTGGGGGTGGGGGGAGAATAAAAGTGGCAGGTGAGCATTCCAGACCTCACTCATTTTATGGGATAGAGAAATGGAGGCCCAGAGGTAGAGGCTGTAAGACACCACAACTGGACTTCACTTTAGACCCCAGGAGGTGCAGACTGGCTGCAGGAGATGCAGCAGCCCAACTTCAATGTCATTCTGAGAGAAGTGGGAGAAATGGGGGTGGTGATGAACTCCAGCACAACTTTGCTTTGGTTAGAGAAGGAGAAAAATAGAGGGGGCTGTGGGGGCATTTCTCAGTCTACAACCAGTACATTCTGAGGGACCTCTACAGGACAGCTGATTACAAGCTCAGGGCAGAGACCTTTATGCAAACCAATAACAGAAAGGCATAAGCCCACATTGCCCTCATGGCCCCACAACTCCAGAATAAAAAACAAAACAAACAAAGATATAAACCCTGGCCACTCTCCAGTTCATACATCTGCTCTTCCAGTATTATCAGTGAATCCCAAAGAAACTGCAGCAGGAAGTAAGGGATATATATCTGAATATCTACAGTGAGGCTGCCAGAATGAGCGAACAAAGAAATACAGCTCAAAATTAATTTGAACAGCAGAAAATCACAATAACCAGGATCAAATGAAACAACCTATCACAGACAGAGTTCAGTACAATGATTATGAAAATAATCAGAGAAATTAGTGATAGTTTTAGCAGAGAGATAGAAAGCATAAAGTAAGACATGGAGACCATAAAAAAGATCAGACAGAGATAAAGATTGCAATAACTGAAATGAAGAATGAAACAAAAGGAATCACCATAGTAGATGAAACAGTGGTGCAAATAAGTGAATTGGAGGTAAAGGTAGCAGGAATTTAATCAGAACAACAACAAGAGAAGAATCCCAAAAATGAGGATATAAGATTCCTCTGGGACAACAGCAATCATAAGAACATTTACATCATATGAGTATCAGAAGGGGAAAAGAAAAAGCAAGGGATTGAGAACTTATTTGAAGAAATAATGGCTGAAAAACTTTCTAACCTGGTGAAGAAAATATGCATACAAGCCCAGGAAGCACAGAGGGTCTGAAACAAGAAAAACCCAATCTGGCTTACACTGAGACATATCATAATTAAAACAGCAAACATTAAAGACAAAGAGATAATATTAAAAGCAGCAAGAGAAGGGCAAATAGCAATTTATAAGAGATCACCTTGACTACTGTCAGTGGATTTCTCACCAGAAACTTTGCAGACCACAAGGGAGTAGCAGAAAATATTCAATGTGATAAACACCAAGGATCTACAACCAAGATTAATGTATCTAGCAAGGTTATTATTCAAAATTTAAGAACAGATAAAGAGCTCCTCAGATAAGAAAAAGTTAGAGGAGTTCAGCAACACCAAACCAATACTACATGGAATACTAGAGACTATTTTAAGTTGGGAAAAAATAAAAAGCAAAAATTATGATTTATACAATGGCAATAGCTACATATCTATCAAGAGCTATGAGTGGAATATCAAGCAGAGGAAGACATATACATGTTGGCTTTACTTATAGGTGAAACTGTAAGAAGAAAATATGTAAGTGGAACAGAAAGAGATTCATAGATATGGAAAACATTTGGTTTGTTGCCAGATGTGAAGAGGGTTGGGGGAGGCTGTGAAATAAGGGGGAGAGATTAGCAAGTTCAGTTTGGTGATTACAAAGTAATAGTTATGGAGATATGGGGTATAACATAGAAATGTAGTCAATAATCTTGCAATAACCGTATGTGGTGTCAGATGGGTACCAGATTTGGTGAGCTGATGGTAGGAGGGCTGGAGTGGTGGGTGAAAAACAGGGAGAGATCAAGGAGTACAGTCATAGTTATAAAATATTCACAGGAATACAGAATTCAGCATTGAATATACAGTCCATAACACTGTAATAACTATATGTGGTGTCAGAGGGGAATCTCATGTATTAGAATGAGGAATTTGTAAGTTATAAAAATGGCTTACTACTATGCTGTACACTTGAAACCAAAATAATATTATATGTCAAATGTAATTGAAAAATAAAAATAAAAAATAATTATTGAATTCTGAAAGATTATGGTTGTATATATAACATGAATCATGATACACTCACTTTTTAAATATTTATGAAAATACATTTGACATAATATAAATGACAAATTTAAAGCAAAAAAGAAATTTGCTATTCTGATCAGAAAGTTTCTTTTTCCCTCCAGCAGAAATATTCAGATTTTGGAAGTATAATATCAGATCTTACCTACTGGCTATTTCATCACACCTAGTTTTGAACTAAAGATTTAACTAAGATTTCATTGAACACCTATAGAATGTCATAAGCACATAATTTTGTAACATAATAATATTTTAACTACTTAAAAAAGGGTGTTACTTCTGCCAGGCCTGGTATTTAGTTTGAAAAGCTGCTGATTTTTCTGATTAAAAATCTCTGTGTAAACAGAAGATCATATTATAAAATTTCTTATTTTGAATATCAAGCTACTCATTTGTTAAATGAGAGCACCTACACAACCATAGTTTGATACTAAGATGCATGTTTCCATCTTTAAGAAAATTATATTCAAACACTTTAACTCCTAAGAACTTCAGCTTGCACTGTAGTATTGCCTACTTGAATGTTTTATATTTATTATAATAAGTAAAAGCAATGCAACAGTATTATTTTCTCTAGTTTACAGAGACAACAAATAATTCATTTAAGAAAAATCATCTAAAGTGGGTAAGATTAGAGTATTTTCTTTCAGAACCTATCATAACAAGTAACCTGGGGCAAGGAAAGTAGCTTCTTTCAGTCTAGCACCACCGTTTCAAAATGTGGCCTTCAGTACAAATTTAGCCTGTTCCCTATTTTTGTGGGACCTAAGAACTTAGAAAAGTTTGATGTTTTTAAAGTGTACTGAAAAAAAAATGTAAGACTATTTGACAGAGATAGTATGTGGTCTGCAAAACCTAAAATATTATATTTATCATGTTGTTTTTTTCCAAAAAAAAACCTTGCTGACTCCAGATCTAATGTGTTGGTTCAAGGACAGGCTTCTTACTAAGTGTTTATCTTTAGGTGAGTTACTTAGAACTTTTGTGTGCCAGTTTTATTATCCATAAAATGTGGGCAGTAATACATCTCTGGTACAGAGATGCACTGTGTTCCTCTCACAGGGTCATTGAAAACATGTGGATATACATCTGTAAATTCCTCTAAATGTAGATGAAATTGATAAATGTTGGCTATTGGTATATGTTTGGTAGCAATATAATCTATAAAATAAGACATTTGAACCTTAATTATAGCAATAGCAATCTCTTCATTTTATAGAAATAGTAACTTTTCAGATATTAATAATATGCTTAAACAACTTGCTAGGGTAAAAATATAAACAAAATTGATGAAAGTAAATTAACTTACATGTGTGTATATACTGTGCATATTTCTACAGAAAAATGCATAAATACATATCTAGTTTTCTTGTTTAATTAACTACCGTCTTCTTGTGGCTTCTAAATGCCAGAAATGTACTGATTATGTTAGTTCTAGCACTTTCTTTACTAGTCCTCTAAATGACTGTGAAGAGTACATCAGGCATAATTCCCTGGAAGATAATATTTTGAAATTAAGTATAAGTGGAGGGATGTTTTTCCAAGTACTCCCAGGAACAACACATGCAAGGGAATTGGAGAGCAAATTTGGGCTGAGAAACAGGATGAAGTATAATGCAGTTGCAAACAAGACTTCATACAGATAATTGTGAAGCAGGAACTACCATTCAGGTATGTTCAAAACTGAACTAAGGGTGTCAAACTTTTTTATTAACATGTGAATCAGTTTTCAAATGGGGGTTACTTTGGGGTACGCAGTAAGTACCTTTTGATTGATAGCAATTTCTAAGGGAAACACATTTGTGAAATTTTAGCTGACAACCTTTCTAGCAAATGAGATTATTCTTATTTTTAATGGGGATCTGTATGGTATACCATAATAATTCCTACAACCTAGCCTTTGTACAACTCCACTTGTACCTTAAATTGAATTTAGGAGCATGTCCTCCAAGCTTCTGGATTGAATGCCTAGGTAAACTTACCAGAGGAAGAATAGTGAGACAAACCACAATCCCAGCAGCTGGCAGTCAAGTGTAAGTGATATTAATCATTTTTCTTTTTTGTTACCCATTTCATATTCTCCTCAACATTGACTAGCACCTGGCTGGTTTAGGTGGCTTAGTGATGAACTGATACAGATAATTATTTCTCAGAGATCTGAGCCCCTCATCACCTTGACTTGTCTAGGATTGGGTTGTTACATTTTGCTTATTCACCATCAAAATTAATCACTGAAATACCAAGAGGTATTCCATAGGCCACATAGGTGCCAGACATATGCTTCTAGGTTCCCTTATGTAATATTAGCCTTACCTTATCCTGATGAGAAATCACTTATCTATGCCAGACAAGTTACTACTCTCCTTGATTAGTGTTTTGCAACAAATAACCTAAAGATTGAATACAATCCTAATTGAACTCCTAAAATAACTTTTCAACAAGCTCCTTCTAAAATGATATGAAAATGTAAATGGACTACAATAAGACTACAATAAACATATAATAAAAAAAGCTAAATTAGAGAATTCATTTTTAGTTGATTTTGAGATTCACAAAGTTACAGTAACAAAAATATTTGGTGTGGTATAAAGCTAGACATATAGCTCAAAGGAACATATTAGAAAGTCTAGATATAGAACCTGTCATTCTATTCCAGCTGCTCTAATGAGGTACCATAGAATGGATGGTTACTGACAACAGAAATTAAATTTTCCACAGTCACAGTATCTAGGGAATCTGAGATCAACATGTCAGCCAATTCAGTGTTTAGTGAAAGCACATTTCCTGCTACAGAGATGCACTATGTCCTCACATGGTGGAAAAAACAATTTATGAGGACTCTAGTCTCATGATCTAATTATCTTGCAAAAGCCTCACCTTTAAATCACATCACATGGGGGGGGGTTAGATTTTTCACTATTGTGTGGATTATTATCATTTGAAACTACCTACATGACAAGGCTTAGCTAATGTGTAGCTATTAAGAGAATTTCACGCATCATAAAAACGTGTCAAAAATAAAACAGTTCAAAAACACAGTATGAAGAGTCTGATCCCATTAATAAAAATATATATATTAAAATAGTTCTTAAATATGTACCAAAATGTTAATATCCATCATATCTTTAGTTATAAAATTGTCAGTTATTTTTGGTTTTCTGTATTTTATTTATGAAAACATTTTTAAGTGAGCATGTTTTACACTTTAAACATGAAAAAACAAAAGCAATAAAAAGTAAAAACACTTCTTTAGTGGATATTTTCATGCTAAATATCATAAATATATTATTCAGATTTGTATAGAAAATGAAATTTTAGACTGCCTTATATCAAAGAAGTTTTCATTGTGAAAAGTACTAAATATGTTATATGTGCTACACACCATCTATTTCATAATTTGGGGGGAAGCAATGTTAATATACAAGATCTGGCAGAAGTAATGCACTTTTTAAGTAGTTAAAACATTGTTATGTTATAGAATTACATGCTTATGATTTTGTAATAAAAGATTTGGTATAGATACCAGCTCATTAAAAAGGCATTACTTCTACCAAACCCTGTATTTCCCTGGCCCATTAAAGTTAAATAGACCTATGGCTTTCTTTAGTTAATAAAATGTCTGTATCTATGAGATTTTATTTGTCTGTCTTGTTCATTTATTGCTTTCAGTTTTATATCTCACATATGAGCAAAATCATATGGTTCTCAACTTTTCTGTCTGATTTATTTTGCTTAGCATGATAATCTCAAGATCAATCCACGTTGTTGCAAATGGCAATATTTCTTCAAAGGTTGGAAGGAGAATGGTAGAAGAAGGTAAAGGGGATCAAATATATGGTGATAGAAACAGAATTGACTCTGGGTTATGAACACACAATGTCATATAAAGAGGTTAAAGATTTGTATACTTGAAATCTATATAATATTATTAACCAATATTACCCCAAAATATAATAAAAATGTAAAAATAAATTAATAAATATATTCCCCCTTTCCCCAAAAATGTGAGTACCCATGACATGTATTTTTTCCCGGTGGAACATTTAGGAACAAGACATGAATAGCCATGTTTTCTTCTTTCCCTTTGCAATACCTTTAACTTATTCCTGCAGCCCAAAAATGGAGATGTGAGACCACAGAGCAAATTTGTCCAACTGTGAAGGATATATAAAGTGAGCAAGAAATAAGCCTTTGTATTTTTATATTATCTGTCTCCTATTAAATATAAATAGGTCCTCCCTAAAAAGATTTACATATCAAGGCAACATGATATTTCTACTAAATATCTATGACTCAGTAAGTCATTTTGTTATAGATTATAGGGATTTACTATAAAATAACATTTATATTAAAATTTAAACAACTGTACATAAGTTAATTTACAACTTAAAATATTTAGATTTGAAGTGTTTGTAGTGAACATTAATAAATCAAAGTATCTCATTCATAGTATAGCTAAATAGCTAATTATTTTTGTTCTATTTTATTTGTCATGAAAAGTGCAAAAATCATAGAAATAGACATTTAGAATAAAAGAAACAGAAAAAGTTTTATAGTAATAGAATTATGTAGCATTTAACAAAAAAAAGGAAAATAAAAGAGTTTCCAGAGTATAAATTAGACAAATAAAAAAGGCTTTATTTACAAATAAAAATATGTAAAAAGAAGCTGATGTACTAATTTATTTGAAGTAAAGTTTCTTTCTAAAAGTAGTCAAAGAAATAATTACAGATTTAGAAAGAGTAATCTGAGAAGATATTTTATATAAAAAAAACAAAGACAAACAAGCAAATTTTTTTTTATTTAAACAAAGAGAAATAATTGAAGATAACTTTTTTGTTTTAAATTTTTGCCTTTTGAGATTTGGATCTCCACCTTTTTCTCTTTTATTGTCTTCACTGTTATAATTAGATATGTAATGTATTCTTGGTGTTCCCAGTATATAAACCTTGATAAATTGGCTACCTGCACTGGCATTTTTTGTTCTTTAAATGCAAATATTGTCCATGGTAGACCAGTTAAATATGTTCTTTTATCTCTTACGTTGATGACAGCTTTGCATGCTTGAAAAAGCTATACAATACATAAATGTATTGTAAGTCCTACTATTTAGTTTATTTTTTAATTTTTGTAAAGATACTTACATCTTTATTCTTTAGTCTTCTTATTTGTTTTCTTTACAATTCTTCCTCTTTCCCTTTTTTCTCTCCTTTTTTGGTTCTCTTCCTTTTTTGAAATAGAAGAGATGAAAGTAAAAAAGAAAGCATGGGTATAATACGAGATAACAAGTATTTTAGAAATGTAGAAGTATATTACCAATTCCATATCAAGTATAAAAAAATCACTGCAGTTTTGACTACTCAGGATGATTAGAAATTTTATTAAATTCTCAGCCCAAATAAACCTCTAAGCAATCATGAGAATATAAAAAAGGCATATTATTGTAACTATTGTTGACAGAGTGGGAAGGAAGGTACTTATGAGGGAGATGGTGGAGAAGTGTTGTCCTGGTCCATTATCAGTTTCTAAATTAAAATGATAAAGAGAAGAAATGTGGAAAAGGGAATTTGCTTATAAGAAGTACTATCAACAGATACCCTGAATCTAGGACTAAGCTCTGGCCCATTATTAGCTGTTCTCAAATTGAAAGGGAAAAAGCTTTATCTATTCAATCATAGGCACTACTTCTCAAAATCATATTATTATGTATCTTCAGCCCTTTTCAGAATGATCACACAGAAAAGAAAGGAGGAGGAGCTTATACCCAGAGATACAAAAATTTCTTTTTTTTCTTTTTTTAAAATTCATTTTTATTGTTAGACTTATTGGGTGACATCTGTTAGCAAGGATTACATAGGTTTCAGGCATACAATTCTACAGTGCATTGTCAACTTGTTGTATAATAAGTTCACCACCTAATGTGACTTCTCTTTCCATCACCTTATGTTTAGCTTCCCCCCCTCCTCTCCCACCCCCTCCCCTTTCTCCCCTCCCTAACCCATTCATCCCCAAATAAACATTAAACTATTGATTGTGTCCATGGGTTATTTGTTTTTCATTTCTTTTTTTCTTTGCTTTCAGTTTTATATTCTGCATATGAGTGAAATCATGCAGTTCTTTGTTTTTTCTGTCTGGCTTATTTCACTTAGCATGATGATCTCCGGGTCCATCCATTTTGTCGCAAATGGCAATATTTCACCTTTTCTTATAGCTGAATAATATTCCATTGTGTATATGTACCACAGCTTCTTTATCCAGTCATCTGTCACAGGGCACTTTGGTTGTTTCCATGTTTTGGCCACTGTGAACAGCGCTGCGATGAACATTGGGGTACATAAGTCTTTGCGGACAAAGGTTTTCAAGTTCTTTGGGTAGATCCCCAGAAGGGGGATTGCTGGGTCAAATGGTAGCTCCA
>PVJL010006375.1:0-92997 GCA_004026885.1 Lyroderma lyra | reverse complement strand
GGTGGAGGACAGCCACCCACCCCTCCCGCAGTCTAGGCTCTGCGTTTGCTCCAAGTGGTGGGGGGCAGGAAGGTGTTGGGGGGAAGGGGGAGGGGGGTGCGGGGGTGCGGGGAGGCGGAGGTGCGCTTTAAGAGACAGAACGCGTCCGGGGGCGGAAGGAGCGGAGCCAGGGAAGCAGGGAGGTTGCGGGTACCCCCAGGGTTTCCCCCGGGAGACAATGTCTCTTCCGCTGCCTGTGTGATCGCGGGACCTGGCGGAAGACAATCCGTCACCAATGGGGCAAAAAGTGTAAAAACAGACAGAGTGACAGAGAGCAGACAGCCTGTGACTATTGGGGACGGGCCCGGGAGGGGAGCAGCCGGGCCCACTCAGTGCCAGGCAGGTCGGACTGCGATGACCGTGGGCCCCGGCCAAGGACCGAGGGCATGCCCTTCGGGGACTGGACGGTCAGCACGGGGCTCCTGGGCGGCCGAGCCCCGCCCGCCCCACGGCCCGCCCCGCCCTCCGCCCCACGGCCCGCCCTGGCTGCCCGCCCCACGGCCCGCCCCGGCCCAAGCCCCACGGCCCGCCCCGGCCCAAGCCCCCTTCCTCCTCTAGCACAGAATGGAGCTGCACTCGGCGGCCACGCAAACCCCACGGTGCCCGCGGAGGGCGCGCGTGAGCCCGCAGTTCCGTAAACGCGCAGGTCCAGGTTCACGGCCACCGAGAAGGCCGCTGGTGGGGACACGAGATAAGGGCGCAGTCCCGGCCGTGTCCGCTTTGCCACGCTCGTTCGTTCACTTCTAGAGGTTTCCGGGCAAAGCGGGGGGCGGGGGGGGGGGAGCAGAGAAGAGCGAGCGCGCGGGGCGGCGCGGCCCGCCCGCAGCCCTGACGGCAGCCCCTCTCTGCCCCTAGCCAGCGGCGGGAGGACTCGGAGCGCTCCATATTCGTGCGGCACAAGGCCGGCGGCTACCGGCTGCGGGACAACACGCTGTTCCACCTGTACGTGAGCACGTCCCCCTGCGGGGACGCGCGCCTGCACTCGCCCTACGAAATCACGACGGACCGTAAGCCATCCCGTTTCTTTGTCTTTTGCAACGACCGGCCCCCGCTGGCCCCCGTGTGCATGCGCGGCGCGGCCCTCAGACGCCGGGCGCGGGTGGCGTCTGCAGTCCCGCGGGGTCATCCCTCTAGCATCTCACTCTGAGACCCCAAGTGGCATGGGATCTAAAGTGCCCGCTTCCTCGCTGTCATTTTATTTTGATGAGTCAGAACCCCGCACCTTGAGCCGAGGAACAGTGCGGGAGCACGGGGACCAGAGTAACCTGCAGTGAGGGCACAGGCACGCCGCGTTGCTTGCCTCTGCGACAACTTTGGGGTGAAGAAAGCTCAGCTTTTTAACTAGGCCGGTGACAGGTGATGCCTGGCAAACACGGCACCACAGGGTGGCTGGCATCACCCAGAGCTTATCAGAGCCGGCTCGCGCAGAATCTGTCACCTCCAGCAGCACGTGGAGGGCACGCTGTGTGTGCCACAAGGCGGTGGGGTGCCTTCTGCATGGCTCTAACGGTCCCTCTCTCCACATGAAACAAGAAGTCTGGCGGTGCTTGTAAGTGCTGCTGAGAAAGTCTGTGTGTGTGTGTGTGTGTGTTTTACACCTGCCTGTGCACATGCTCACACACACACACGTGTGCACACGCACATGCACCCTGCCTGTGCACATGCTCACACAGACACACACATGCACACGCACATGTACCCTGCTTGTGCACATGCTCACACACACGTGCACACGCACATGCACCCTGCTTGTGCACATGCTCACACACGCATGCACATGCACCCTGCTTGTGCACATGCTCACACACACACACACGTGCACACGCACATGCACCCTGCTTGTGCACATGCTCACACACACATGCACATGCACCCTGCTTGTGCACATGCTCACACACACACACGTGCACACGGACATGCACCCTGCTTGTGCACATGCTCACACACACCCACGTGCACACGCACATGCACCCTGCCTGTACACATGCTCACACACACATGCACACGCTCATGCACCCTCCCAGAAGCCGCACCGTTGGATGCGTGTGACCGGGGTCGGGCCCTAACGAGTGGTGGGGGCACGGAAGCCTCAGTCCTGTGCTCAGAGGAAATGACGGTAGAAACGCGCAGGCGGTGCAGCAGCTAGAGGTTTAGGTTTGGCCCCTGACCCCCGCCCCAACAGAAGACTATGTGTGCGTTCCGGTTACGTCAGGAAGGACAGGTGAGCCTCTGCTGGATGCCTCGTGCATCCCGGGATAGAGAAGGTGTGGGGACTGGCACAGCTTCGGTCCCAGGGGCATTGAACCTGTTTCTCCAGCACGCGGGTTGCAGGCTGGAGGGGATCCCTCCTAGTGGGACTCCAGCTGAGGTTCACGTGACTTGTACTCAGCTCAGGCCACTGTGGCAGACACCGCAGGCCGGGGGCTTATAAGCAGCCGACGCTCATCCCTCCCCGGCCGGAGGCTGGGCAGCCGAGATCCAGGTGCCGGAAGGCCTGGCGGCCGGTGCGCACCCGCTTCCTGGCTCACAGACGGCCGCGCTCATTGTGACCTCACGGTGGGAGGGGCGAGGGAGCGCTCTGGGTCTCTTTTGTAAGGTCACTGCCCCCACCATGGGGGACCACCCTCATGACCTCCTCACCTTCCACAGGCCTCACCTCCCGACACCATCACGCTTGCAGGGCTGGGCTTCAACATTAGAGTTTGGAGGCACAAATGTGCGGGCCGTACAACACCCGATGGAAAGTAGTTGGAAGAATCGAGCCCAACTGAGAGTGGGGAGAATGGAGCCCAGTAAGAACGAGGGAACTTTCAAGGCGCCGCCTCAGGGGCGAGGGGCCGGGTGGGGGGGTGGGAGCCTGCTGGGGTCACGGTTCCTTCACTACCACGCCGTCTCGGCAAGAGAGAGGCGGAATGAACCCAGCGCGGGTCTCAGGCTGCGTCTACACGACCCAGCTCCTGGGATTATCCCTCCATTTCTCTCAAAAGCGTTGGCATCAGGAAGACTGAGCCTCGGGAACCCCCAGTTCGGGGGCGGGGAGACCCGCACACGCGTGGGACCGGCCCTAATTCCTCCCCGTGGAGCCCCCGCCCCGCAATGTCTGCAGTGGGACAGTTCCAGCTCTTCGGGCCCCTGCCTCGGGGCCCCCCACTTCAGCCTCCACAGCCCCGACTCCAACTGGCGAAGCCGGTGATTTAGAAAAACAAACACACGCATTCTTAGATGCGCCCCGAGGTTCATTTCCAGGCACAGATGTCTTTTATTTCCTGGTGCTTTTAAGAAGAGGCAGGTGCTGGTAGAAAACAAAATAAAGCATTTTCCTCACGTCCCGGCTGCAGGTTTGCCAGACAGAAACGAGGTGTTTGCTCAGGGACTAAGGCTGGTGTCACTCTGGCGTGTCCCGCTGGGGACGCCAAGGACGGGCACCTGGCCACCTCATCCCGCAGACCGCCCACCAAGGGCCCGACATGACCTTGACTCACCAGCTCAGTAAGGGCAGGAAACCCCAAATTCCTGCTGGGAAGAGCCTCTCAGAGAGACCTCAATCCCACACTCCTCCAAGGACAGCAGGAGGCTCAGGGTGTCACATTAGAGAGAATCCGCTGACAGCGGCAGTGGAGGCTCTGTGTTGGCTCTCTGACTTGTTTCTCTCCTCTACTCTTTCATGAGGGTTGAACAGCCCTGAGGGGGACAGGGAGTCTGCTCTGAGAGGCTCCCGCCTGGCAGAGGCCATGGGGACAGACCTGCAGGGAACCCTGCCTGTGGGGGCCATTCCCAGAGGTCAGCCAGCCTGCCCCCTACAAGCTAACCCTGCAGAAACTCCATGTCACTTCCCCTCCACTCGGGGGCCATGCTCCTAAATGGAGCATGCAGGTCGCGGCAGTGTCCACAGATGCAGAGCACAGCCATCAGTTCTGACAAGCTCCTGACAACCCAGGAGGAGCTCCAGCACTGTGGAGCACGTTCTCCCACCCGCTGGCATCTCCAGGGGACGCCCTCTCTCCTCTGCTGGCATTGCCCCGTGTGGTCCCCGGCACTTGAGCTCATTTATCCTCACACCCTCATTTGGTCAGCATTTGTACATCTCCGCGCGGCCACGGCACCTGCAGTTGTGCCCATCTCTCTTCCCTGCTTCGTTGTCTCCCATACACCCACACTCACACACGCACGTGCTTCAGCACAGACGCACACACAAGGATACGCACACATAAGCACACGTATTCACGTGTATGTACACGAGAACATATGCACACGTGGGCATAGGTCCCTGAGCATACACACACGTGCATGAGACCATGTGCACACGTACACACGGGTACATCACATATGCACCCACAGGTGCACACACATGCATCCGCGTGCGCACACACTTGGCGCCGGATCTGCACACACACCTACGAGCAGGACTGGCCCCTTCCTTAAGAGAGTGTAGGAATAACAGATGTCACCCCAATAAGTCTAACAATAAAAATGAATTTAAAAAAAAAAAAAAAAAAAAGAGAGTGTAGGAACCCGGAGCAAGCACAGGAAGGAGATCCTGCGCACAGGTGTGAACGACCACGGATGCCAGCACCCCAGAAGGCAGGCGGAGAACCGAGTCGGACTAGAGCACACACCCGGCTCCCACCAGCTGCAGTCACAGATGGGGGCTCTGTGCCCACGGGGCAGCACAGAGCCCCGGCGTGACCCAGCCCACCCTCCCTCGGATGCCTGCGGCTCGGGAAATTCTAAATTCCCCAAGTGTTTTGTTTATTCTCATCTGGATGGAGCATAGATTCTCTCTCCCTGGAGTCTTTAAAAATGGAATCAATTCTGACTGGTCCAGGAGGTTGGGGAGTTGTGTGGCCTGCAAGCAGCCGTGCCCTCGATTGGGTTGTCCCCACGCTTGGCTTATCTGTCATGACCCCTGGGGAAGTTTCTACCAATATAGGTTCCTGCCACCTGTGCTTTCCCAGAGGCTCTGTGCTTTCAAAAGTTCCCGGTGACTCTGAGGGTCAGCCATGTTTCGAGGTACCAGGTCGGAGCCCCCTGACATGTCTCCTGTCCCGGTGGATGTGCATCTCCTGCTGGCTGGTTGGTGGGGAGGTGTGCATGCACAGGAGGGTCCGCTGGGGTCTCCCCAAAGACCTAGGCTAGACCCAAGGCCATTCTGTAAGAACCTGAATGGACAAGACGAATGGAAGCCCCAGGGTTGGGCTCCCGTAGGATGACGACTGTCCCCCCACTAACTGGGCTACACCCTGAATGCCAAGCCCTCTTTCTTGGCAGGCCCTCGAGTAGCCTGGTAAGCTCCGTGCTTCCTGCCAGTTCCCAAGAATTGGGCAGCTGAGCTCAATTCTCCAAGCCAGCTCCCACAAGACGCCGCGAGCAATAGCATGACCGTGCCGTGTCGTACAAGCATGCGCGCAGTGTGTCCTGTGGCATTTCCTGTACATTCGGGCCACGCAACAGGTAAGCCCCGAGTCCCGTGGGAAGTCAGGGAACCTAGCAGGCGCTTCCCCAAGTCCCCGCATCCAGATTTGCTGACGGCGTTAGAGAGGCACGTGCTGTGGCCGCGCCCATGCACTGTAGCCTCAGTGAATGCAAACGACCTCGACAATTTGTCATCGTCACCATCACCGTCTTCGTCAAGTACGGCAAAGGGCGCCCACGTGACCACAGGACAAGTACTGTAGACACTGCTATTACACCTTCTGGGACATGCCCTTTGAGGACGACCTGAACATTACAAGTTTATTTGGTGTTTGAAGGCGTTCCCTTCCTCTCCTCTGCGAACCTTGTTTCCCATTTCTGGCCCTCCTCGCCCTCTCGCCTGACAGCAACCGTGTGTCACTTTTTAGACAGACCCCGGCTCCCTCGGGGGACTTTGTCGGCTGCCACTTATCTCCGTCGCCTTTGACCCTCTCCTAAAAATAAAATTCTCAGTTGAACCGTTTTCTAAGGTGTTTCACCGCGCTCACTTTAGCTTGGCTCAGCCTCCCAAGGTGAGGGTTTCGGAGCAATAAGCTCTGTGCCGAAGAGTGGTGCCTTGTGCTGTTAGAACGAGCTTGGGACGTTCTTGGGCATTTGTACATGGCAGACAGCGTTTGCACGTTGCACAGCTTTGCTGCAGGGCACTGCATAAACCCACTACAGATATGTCACTTCTGTACCCTGCAGTTTCTGGCTCGATTGGCGTTTTGTTCCACTAGAAGTGGCATCTTCAATGCCCTCCTGCCTCTCGCAATCAGGCAAGAAGGAGCCAGAAGACACAGGCTCCGTGAGGCCACCGACACTCGGCCCGCCCGGGAGGGATTGAGCTCATCAGGGCGCTGGTGGAGGCGGCGGCCCGAGGTCCCACACTCCACACATAGACACGTCTCGGGAGCGCCCCGTGCACCTGACTCTTCAGGGAGCCTGCATGTACCCGAACACTTTGGGTTAGCTCCTAGAAACCAGTTGTCATTCATGCCAGGCTCCCCGTTGCCGCGGCCCTGCCGACTGTGGGGCCTATTCCAAGGGAAGTCAGTCGTGCAGGAGCAATGGGTAAGAATTTCGAAAAGCCGTGCAATTGTAGGGGCAGCTTTCAAGGTCTAAAAGGTGACACCATCGTTAAGGCATTGAGACGGTGATATGGGTGCTCGAATCACCAGAAAGAGGGGCAGCAGGTACCACATTCCCTGAGCAAATGTCCCCCCACAGAAGAGTCGGCACCCTGACGTGTGGGAAATGGTGGAAAGTGTTAGGTGTGCCGGTCCCCCACCCCCCCGGCCACTGGCAGGGGTGTGATAAAGACCCCACGGGGACGGCGTAGAAGTGCCGGCAGACCAGTTTGCCTCAGGTGTTCGCAGTTACGTCAGCTACCTTATGATCAATTTATCGTCTTCGTCGTCATTCTCGATCACCGTCATCTCCATCGTTGCCATCATCAGCGTTGTCGCCAACACTGTCATCGTCGCTATTATCACCACCATCTTCATCGTCATCTGAGTCCTGGTGCCATTAGCCCATTTCCCGTTGGGCCTGAGGATGCGCACCAGCGGCTTGCGGCTGCAGCGTTTACCCCGAGGTAACTCGTGGCTGACACTCCTGACATTATCCCCAAAGTTTGCCATGAAATACCTTGTTTTTATCACTCTTTTCACATCACTCTAGTATATCGTAGTCTTTGGAAACAAACGACATCATTCTGTCTATAGTCTTCTGCTCTAAGGAGTGGTTTTTTTCATTTATAAAATACAGTAATGCCCAACCGCCAACCATGACAAATCCTAGAAAACGCAGCATTTCTATGCGTGAAAAAAAATGCTAAATACTGACCATCATACACATTTCTGTTACATCAAGATTAGAGTCCAGTTCTGTTTAGAACTTGCCCAAGAGCAGTTTGCATATTTTATTTTCACACTGAAAACCAGTCAGATTCGCTTCCGTCTCACAGGCCGTGTTGGTGTAAGATTGAATGAACGTGGCAGCGAGCCGCACTTGGTTTTTCCTACACGGGAAATGGGTTAAAGCTGCAAATAGGAGATTGCGCTCTACCAGGAGGAGGGCTGGGTGTTCCCGGCTGTGCCCAGGCAGGCCGAGTCTGCCACCGTGGTCCTTGCTTCTGTGGATGACTCACAGACTAGTCCAAACTGGATCTCGTCAAGTACTTGGTTGGCAGAAGGATCAAAAAGCAATCTGAAACCTCTCAAAAGCTTACAGCAATCTTTCTTCCCAAGAGAGGGCCTGTGGGAATTACGGATATGTAGTAAGGAAGTTCAGTTCTCACAGACAATGAGAAATCATACCGGAAATTACTCTGAGCTTCGTAAGGAACCCACACGATATTTACTATTTGATGCCTTCAGTGAGGGCAAGGGAAAGAGAAATCCCATCTCCACAATTTTACTAAAACAGAAACTTTTAAAGAATGCATCTCGCACTCATCCATGACATCAGATGCGTGCCAGTGTTGGGATCGCTGTGCTGTTTTGTATATAATTTGTATGCAAAGCAGTTAACCATTTCCAGTATAATCCAGACTTAATGGACGGAAATTTAAGAACGACAAAAGTAGTCTTTCCCTTGTTCAAGCTAGTTCTCCAAATAACTCTGTGTGTGTGTGTGTGTGTGTGTGTGTGCGCGCGCATGTGTGTGCACGTGCGTGCATGTGCATGTGTGTGCACGTGCGTGTGTGTGCACATGTGTGTGCGTGTGCACATGTGTGTATATGTGTGCGCACACGTGTGTATTTGTGTGCGTGCATGTGTGTACATGTGTGCATGTGTGTGCCCGCACGTGTGTACATGTATGTGTGTACGTGCGTGCATGCACACACGCACACGCACGTCGAGAAGGAAAGGAGGAAGAACCCAGAACACGTGTTAGGGACTTCGGAAGGCTGTAGCAGAGCACCTGCCCCACGTAGCCCGTCTGTAATAAGCGGCACTGTGCTGACACGCTCACGTGTCCTATCTTGTTTCGTCCCCACAACCTGGGAGGCAGGCACCATCATTACCCCGGTTTTAGGATGAAATACCTGTGTCTCAATGGCTTTAAGTAACATTTCCCACATTCAGCAGCTAGAAAATGATAGAGATGGATGACAGTCCACAGCGGGGTGGGCAGACCACGGCCCTCAGGCCAGACCCCACCACCGCCTTTTCTGTATGGCCTGTGAATGGAGCGTGGTTTTACACGCTTCTGTGGCGAAAAGGGTGGTAAGAATATTCCAGGACCGTGAGAATGACGTGGAACTCAAACCTCAGCATTCACAGTGAGCAGGAGGCACCCCACCCCGGCCGTTTGCTGGCCTGTCCGCTGTTCTGTGCTTTGGGGCAGAGCTGTGTGGCTGTGATGAAATGGTCACAGACTCATGGACACTTGGTGTCCAGCCCTTTACGTGGTGGCCGAGCTGCTCTGGACGTGGTGCTCTGAAGGCAGATCTTCACCACATTCTCCCCCCACCCGGCCCTAGCACTGACTGACACTGCTGGGTCTCAACCCACTGGCAGTGGCACTGGGTCCCTTGAGATGTCCCTGGGCACATGCCCCCTTCCACCCTCCAGGGCAGGGAGCCCGACTGTCTCTGGACATACAGGGTCCCAGCCACCTCATGCCACCTCTTATCTCCTAGTGACCAGCAGCAAACATGTCGTCAGGAAATTCCGTGGACACCTGCGCACGAAGATTGAGTCCGGGGAGGGGACTGTGCCCGTTCGGGGCCCCAGCGCGGTGCAGACGTGGGACGGCATCCTGCTGGGCGAGCAGCTTGTCACCATGTCCTGCACGGACAAGATCGCCAGGTAACATCCCTCTGTGGTCTGGCGGCCCAAGTGACAGTGGCAGGGGGGGCGTGGGCCCAGGAGAGGCCCATCCACCTTCCTCACAGACCGCACTCAGTTTGGTGTGGCCACAGCAAGGGTGTGTGGAGAGAGATGCCACTGCTCACGCACGCGCACACGTGCACACGCACACGTGCATGCACACACACATGCATGCACACGCGCACACATGCACACACACACAAAACACTGATGCAGGTCCCCTTCTGATGGTTTGGGCACAGGCTCACGTCATGATTGGGAGGCAAGTTGGGCTGCCCACTCCACCCACCTGCTCTCAGCAACCCCTGGGGCCACCTGGACCCCCCAGACTCCAGCACCCGGGAAGAAAGGAAGGTTCCCGGGGAGGGTCAGAGGCTCCCTGATGGAGCCACCCCCAGTGGTGACAGGAAGGGGTCATGGGAAAACCCATGTGGGGAGCAAACCAGAACTTCTGTAAACTCAGACAAAGTCACTGAACTGTAATGGACCCGCCAAGCACAGTGCGTCCGGCTCAGACGCGGCTCCTGGTGTGGCCACCCTGGCCCCCGAGAAGCTCGACACGGAACCGTCTTGTTGCCTCTGCTCACAGCCCAGCAGAGACAACAGAACGGCGACCTGCTCGGTTACAAGACGCACCCGTGCTTTGTGGTATTTTCACGTGTTCACGGCGGGGGGGACAGGGGCCTTTCTCACCTTACCTGACATTCTGTTGGTGCCCTGGGACCACACTGGGTCCTAACGTAACTCTCTGACTCCCTCCATAAATGCAGTGAATTAACGCGGCGGAGTTGAAATTCCGTTGTCTCTGGGGTCTTACACGTCCTAGGCTGCCAACCTCACGCACCTACAAAACCCGCGCTGTTTGCCGCTGACAGGTCCTGCTGATGGGGACACAGCCGCTCAAAATTCAGGTCCTGCTCTTTTTAATAAAAATCTATTTAATAATCTACTGAAAAAGCGAAGTCTACACTGTGTCCCCGCCAGCGCCTGGATTGGAGAAAGGTGCTAGAGTGCTTTGGAGGAAGGGTGCACGTGTGGGGACATGGTGACCTGGCTCTGGGCAGGCGGGGCCGATGGCTCTCCCCAGGAAGTCATCCACAGGTGCCCGGTGGATCAGGCTCAATGGGGGCTCCCTCCACTCACCTAGTTCTTGTCCCCAAACCTGGTGGCAAGATCACCAAGGGGCACAGGGGCCAGGGAGGGGCACTGGAGAGGGTGCGAGCACCGAGACCCCGTCCCCCTCACTCCGTCTCCTGAGAGCCCCCACCTTCCTGCTGCTTCCTTTTCACTTGTTTTCTCCTCCCTCAGCCACTTCTTCCCATGTTCCTTCACTCCTTCCCTCTGTCTCTGTCTCTCTGTCTCTGTCTCTCCCTGTCTCGGCCTCTCCCTGTGGCTCCCTCTCCCGGTCCTCTCCCTGGACACACCACCACTTGTGCCACCTCTCGTACCTCATGTGCACACTGACAGCCTTCCGCCTTCTCCACAGGCCCCCCAGGATGCCCTCTGTCCCGGGGGCTCCCCTCCCTGCCCGCACCCCATGCTGACACTGCAGGGATTCCCTGTACTGACTCCGTCTGCTCATGCGTCTGCGAGGTTGTTTGTGTCGCAGGGATGTGCACATGTGGCTCCTGACCCATGACACCTGTTGATGAGGAGGAGGAGAGGGACAATGGCAATGAGGGATATGGTCCTGCCTACCCTTTGCAAGGTGGTGTCTGTGCATCCACCGGGTTCAGCCCCGACACGGGGCTGAGCTATTTCGGAATGGGGGCACCGCTGCCACCCTGGAGCAGGGGCATATGCTGCGCTGATGGTTCAGACCGTGAGCATCTGCACCTGTACCTGCAGCATGCATTATTCGTGCACAGGCTTCGCACAGAGGCCGTCCCAGGCTGTGTGTCCCTCCACCGTGAGTGCCGTGCAGAAACGGAGCTTAAAGTCATGTTCAAAATAAAAGACCCTCGTGCCCAAGTGCAGATGAAACTCCCTCCGTCATCGAGTGCAGGGCTGCAGACACACCGTTCCTCCTTCCAGACTCTGTTCGGGGGTATCCAACCTTGTGGCTCCCCTGGCCACGCGGGAAGAACTGTCTTGGGCCACACATAACGTGCACTCACACTGAGTAGCTGATGAGCTAAAAAAGGTCCCTGCATAATTATCCTAATATTTTAAGAAAGATTACAAATTTGTGTTGAGCCACATTCATAGCCGTCGTGGGCCACATGCGGCCCCCCAGGCCACAGGGTGGACGAGCAGGTCTGTATAATGGTGGCAGGACACACGTGGCTGTAGACCTAGAACCAGCATGCGCTGACCCTGCACAGTGCGTGCTGCGGGCAGCTTGCCCGGGGGGAGCTGCTGGTTTTCAAGCAATTTTGAAAGCCATTTGTTAAACGCAGCCGTTATTAAACTGCATAAACTTACAGCTACGTGAGATGCTCAAACCTCAGCACCTCCTGTTTGACTATGATCTTTGCTCTTGGAGCCCTAACACCCACGGCATCCGCTGCCTGAGGTGCCCGCTGGGGCTCATCTCCACCCAAATCTGTGCCCAGTGACTTCACACTGCTCACGTGCAAGAGGCCGCAGGGATGGACCTCTCTGCAACGGCGACCGGGGCCACACGTCCTCCTGCTGGGGAAACAAGCGGCGGGTGAAAAGCCGGCTCCAGGTCCCGGGCGGCCGCCGTCCTCAGCCTCGGCCTCCAGCTCCCTCCACGCCGGGGTCCCTCGGGCGCCGCCCCACCGCTGCCCGCCTCCCTCTGGTCCCGCCTCCTGCACACGAGACTGCCCAGGGTCATCGTGCCAGTGCGTCTGTGTCACCTGCAGATGCGGAGCGCCCCAGGGCCCCGTCCGCGCGCACCCAGGCTCTCTCCCTGAGCACTGGGCCACTCCGGATGTCACACTCACTGAGACCAACAGGGGGCCACTCTCGGGTCCTCCTCCCAGTCCCCTCTGACATGTCACGCCTTCAAACTCCCTGCCCCAGCACCTGACCGCGGAGACCAGAGGCTCCGTGCTGCTGCGGACCCCGCCCCCCACCAGCACTGTAAGCCCTGGGGCTGCCTCCTCGCCCCTCCCCCGCCCACCCCTGCTGTCTCTCTGATGACCTGCTGCGGCCCGCTTCCTCCTGGGAATTTCTGCCACCCGGCGAGCACCTGTACACAGTCTCAGCGGATACTGAGGAGCAAAGATAGACAGTGGGAGGTGGCCTGGGGGACAGGTGGATGAAAAACTGTCCTACACAAGGCCACAGTGGCCTTTAACCCCACACAGCCCAGGTCCGCCACACTTTGTCAAGCAGGAAGGGAGCTTATGACCTTGGAGATAGAGCCCGGCGCCGGAGCGCTCGAGGTCGTCCTTGCTGCCGACGTGGCCCTAACCGTGGGGAGCACAGCTCGCCTGGTGGTGAGTATGTGGAAGCAGACCTGTACGGGGGGGCACTGCGGGTGAACACCAGGGAAGACAGGGGCCGTGTGACTCCCGACCACCTGGCTGAGTGAGGCGTCCGACGCGGTACTCTGCTCCCCTCAGGTGACAGGCACGTTCCCGTGGTCGGGACCGGGGAAGTGCTGGGCGAACGGAAACCGGCTCTCATCAGAACGGCTCTGATGTGGAATGTCAGAGCCCTGCCTGGAAATTGCACCTTCCCAGGCTCTGTACAAATGACTTTGGAAAGATGAAAATACCTTCCTGTCTTCAAGTCTCAGTTGTCAAAGCTAAAATTGTCAGATTTGGGTATGACAACAGCTCTGTGGCCATTCCAGAAAAAGAGTTCCAAACTGGCGTCGGTGCACAGCTTCCCAAGGGGAGGATTCGAAGGTGGCCGTAGTGATGGTCAGCAGTGAGGCATGCAGCACTGGGTTCGTGAACTCAACTGTCTGACCTCATAGGTGCTGCCCACAAACATCAAGGGTGTGTCCACAAGCAGCTACAACTGCCGACTTTCTTTCCCAGGGAGTAGCCCGGGGTCTTACCCCACCTGCTGCCTGGAGCCCACAGTCACATACATTCAGTCACCTAGAAACGTCTCCCTTAACAAATGCACCGCCAGCTGAGCAGCCATGAAACAGAAATGCTAAGCTGACTGCTTTCATCACCTATTCCGTGTGACGTTTATGTATTAAAATGAGGATAACTGAGTAAGGTTGTCACTTTAATTAAGGTAGAGAAGGTGCATCCACTGGACAGATTTGTAATTCTCTCCGCAAACCCGCTCTGACGTCAGTGAGAAATGGACCGGATTGGAGCCCGTTACGTGAAAAGACCGAACAGCCAATACAGCCCCGCTATTTCCCACCTGCAGATCAGAAGTCATGCACACGTCTCGCTGTTTGGATCAATAACTCCTAAGTAATAATATAAATGAGACCACAGCAGGCACTCTTCTGAGTATGGAATTCCATGAATAACAATTGGTATCATTTTACAATGTCAGTGGTAAGATAGGTTTACTGTAAAACATGCTATAGAAACCCTGAAATTTTTACAGTGGTTTAAAATGAGCCATAAAACATTGTGAAGAAACTTCCTAGAGTTCCATCAATAGGGTAATTTTTCACATTTCCTTACGTATCATCTCATGTTCCCAACCACCCTTTCCTCGGTCCTCTCTACATTGATGTCGTGTTCTCTGTAAGTCAGGATCATAACCATGAGTCTGCAGGGAGTGGGGGAAAGGTGTGACAGAAAAGGGTGACAGGCTTAACTGACGGTGATCGTCCCTGTCCCCATTCTTTATCAAGGCAAGAACCCTATCAGAAAGAAGGTCAGTCTCCTGAGCCTCCGTGTCACAAAGCCTTTTCATGAGACCTTTACGTCTCTCTGGGAATCACTTCATGAACTAATTTCTCTCTGTCATAAATGAGAGAGTCAGCCCACGTGAGAAGATGGGGGATTCGTGCACATCTCCTTCTGTCCATGGGCAGCTTCCCTCCCCATTCAGGGTAATCACTAGGCCTGCTCTAAAGATGGTATGTCTGTGTTCTCATACCCAGACCTGTGCTATGACCTCGTCTGGTGGGAGACTGAATATGACCTTATGGGGTGGGATTAAGTCAAGGATAGTGAGAGGCGGTGCTTATCCTAGGTTACTCAGGTGAGCTCTCCATGCAACAGCATGTGCCTTTTAAGAGGGACAGAGGGCTTTGGGGGACAGACACTCAGGGAAAACACCATGAGGAGACAGAGGCAGAGACCGGAGCCACGCGTCCATGAGCTGAGGAACGCCAAGGACAGCTGCAGCCCCAGGCCGACACCGACCTCAGACTTGCGGCCTCCAGAGCTGAGGGAGAACAAATTTCCATTGGATTGAGCCACCCAGTTTGTGGCGATTGTAGCCCCAGGTGAGAGATATTACTCACTTATGTCTCTTAAAGTGGGTCTTAGGGAAATGATGGAACCAGAGAAACTCTTAGTGAAGTCTGTTCCTAAAATGTCACGCCCGGTGAAACAGAACAAAACTGTAACAAGTGGGTTGTGTCATCACATCAATGTAAACTGACCTTCAAAACCACAAGTTAGGTTGGGTGGCACACCAAAGAAACAGCAGTCCCTTTGTCCTTCAGCTCAAAACGGAACAACAGACCGAGTCCTCTGCCTCCAGGCGGCAGGGACAGACGACAGCAAACATCACTGTCATGGCCACGGCTGGGAAAGGCCCACCTGCCCTCTCACTGACGGGCAAACACCAGGCTCCTGAAGATCCAGGAAGAACCAGACAGGAGATTTTTGCTTTTGTCTCTAAGAATCGAAAGTTGAGTGGCATATAAAAATCTAAACCTTCTGGAACTAATGTTCCTTTAGACATGGTTTCTAATTTTAAGTACCTGAGCCCGATTATTGATCGCAATGGGTCTTTAAATGAGCAGATTAAAACTTTCTCCATAAAAATGAACTGTAAAAAATTACAGCTGCTCTCCCGGGACTCAGGCGCCGTCTGGCTCCAGACGTGGGTTCCAGGCTGTGAGGAGGGAGTTGCTCCTGATGGTACAGGCTGCTCACCGTCCTCAAGGTGACTCTGTCCTCTGCCACCAGCCCTCCTGCGGAGACCCTGACACCCTTCCTCCTGGATTTGCTGGGGGCTACCTTGTCTTTAAAATGTTACCAGCTCTCCTGACATCACACAAGAGTGTTTGTTTTTCCAATCTCAAAATGCAGGTCCTTTAAAAACAGCTGTCCGTCCCAAACGCCCAGCCCCAAATCTTCACAGCTCGTTTAATAAGCCTTTTGCGCTTCCTTTACCAAAGACTGTGAGATAATCTTATTATCGCTTGGAAATTAAATGTTATACTACCTCTAGTGATGAGCACAGCGAGTGATAAATTCAATAATATTGATCCCATATAAAATAGCAGCAACAATCAAGAACGCTCTGGATGTGCTACCTGTTGCCCCACCACACATCTCAAAGTGGACCCAGGTCTGAGGCAGCCACCCCCGGCCCAGGACCCACCCACCACCGCCCACCGTCCACAGCCCACCAATCACTGATCACCGCCCACCAACCACCGCCCACCGTCCACAGCCCACCAATCACTCACCACCGCCCACCAACCACCGCCCACCGTCCACAGCTCACCAATCACTCACCACCACCCACCAACCACAGCGCACCATCCACAGCCCACCAATCACTGCCTACCACCCCACCCACCAACCACAGCCCGCGGGAGCTGGCAGAGGCTGAGAGGCACCATTTCCACAGAACGGAAGCTAGAGACCTAGTGGGGCGAGCCAGCCAACACGAACAGTAGCAGGAGACAAAACAGTGGGCTACATGCCAACGTAAGAGAAGACACAGATTCACCAACAGCATGGACATCAGCTGGACAAGGAGACCACGACGCCGACGTCACCGGGAAGGACAAGAAACGGCCATGAGTGGGAGCCTGCATGAAGCGCCCAGTCGGGTTAGACCTTCCTTTCACGGCCTCGGAATTCACAAAAGGAATAAGGCGTCCCTTAGGGTAAGTAGCTTGTCCCCAGGCACTAAGAGGCCCAAGGCAGCACCTGTGAGCACGGGCTGAAGGCCCAGGGCTCTGGAGCAGGTCCAGGGGACCCCTTGCCCAGAGGGCGACTCAGTGATCGGAAAGGTACCCCGACTCGGCGCCAAGGCCGCCACCCACTGCGGGCTGCTGGGCCGAGGTAGGACTGTCGGGACGCGAGAACCAGAGACACAGGAGGGAACACTCCCGTCAGGAGTGGCGCGACTGCTCCTCCGAGGGTGTTGACATTTTACCAGTGTATTGAGGGGTACACTTACCCAGAGATGTCTTGTCAAGAGAGGGTGGGTTTTAGGGAAGAGAAATCAGACATGTTATGAAGGAGGAAGGATGCCTTTCAGCCAGAAATAGCCTGAAATGTCCCAACAGCGTCCTGACCCCACCAATCACCACGGGAATAACCGGTGCCTCCTGGGTGCCCATCCACCTCTTCGCTCAATAATAGCAACAGCCGCACAAAGGCCAGATTGTTCAAGTGGCTTTATTGCCATGGCATCTAGGGACTTCCTGTGGAGTTCCTGGTGGCCATCGGTCAGCTCAGAAAATGTGACGGGCTCCACACCAGTCACCTATGCTGGGTAGCAGGCCGGCCCAAAGCTTGCTAGGCTGACACAAGTCATTTGTTTTTGCGGCAAACCTTCCGTGTGTGCAGAGCTGCATGGGGCTGCCATGTCTTAGCGCCACGTGGCCGCTCATGGGGGCTGGAGGACTCACTTTCAAGATGACACAGTCTCGTGGCTGGCAGGTGGGCAGTGCCAGGTTCTCTTCATGGACTCCTGCAAATCCTCCACAGCACGGTGCTGAGGACCCGAAACGAGGTCATAGCAGAGGTGACAGCGCGAGTGAGGGCAGGGTGCTAACGCACATGGTTTCTATGGCAATGGCAAGGACTCTAGCTTGGCCGGCTCACAGCCCACAGAATGAGGAAAGAGGTGACCACAGGATGGTAGTTAGAGGGAAGCCGTCTGGGCAGGTGGCGCAGGGGCACCGGGACGCATGCCTCCAGCAGTCAGGTGAGTGTGGGCAGTGGCATCTGTATTCTTTCTGTGAATGTACTATCGTTTACTGAACCACTCCCTACTAAGAGTCACTGGGATTATTTCCAGGTTTTTTTGTGTGTGTCATTCACCTTTGCACTTGCAAACGGTCCTCTGGAGACACTGCCTGCACACACGTCCTGGCGTTTTACTGGGTGGGTGTCTGTGGGATGAATTCCTAGCAGTGACGTAATTCAGTGAGAGGGTTACTGGTCTGGTCTTTTGCTTTGAAAGGCGGTGGTGGGGGTGGGGGGTGTCAGGAGGCTGGAAATGGGAGGGGCCGTTCGTGAAGGTGGGAGGGATAAACTGTGAGGTTGGGCTTCAGGGAGGGTGTCAACTCCCAGACCATAGTCAAACAGTTAGAGATGTTATCGTGCTGTTGATGGAGACTATTGATTCAGGGAGAAGTTATATTACTATTATGACCATGTGGCCAGGGAGACCATCGGAGTTCCTGGTGAGTTGTTACCCCTCCCCCTGCCAGCCCCCTGCCCCCAGTCTCAGGACCTGCTGTAGACTGTTGCTCAGAACAGCAGGAAGTGGGCGAGGGGAACCAGCCCACTGATGTCAGGACTTGGGTTTCACCTGATGTTTTTTCCTCCGCATCCACGCTGACTGCTGTACTGCAGTTCTCAGCCTGCTGGAATCAGCCCCAGGGCGTTGGAAAGGCTGCTGCCCACACTGGACCCCGGGCCAATCCTATCAGAGTCTCGGGGGACCCAGCACCAGGAAACTCAATGGTCTCAGGTGAGCCCAGTGGCCACCAAAGTGGGAAACGGCTGCTGTGTGGCACTGCCAGCATCCCCCCCTCGTTTACCAGAGTTTATTTCTGGGGTCTCCACTCTGCTCCCTTTACCTGTGTGTCCGTCTGTCCTTATGCCAAGCCAGCGTATATTTTTGATGGTACTGGAAGAGGCATCAGACCTCACTGCAATTTTGGAGAGTTACACCTCATTTCGGGGCCACGTCAGGGTGGCAGAAACAAGAGGCAGGCACAGCAACTGCCCAAAACGTGCAGCAGTGACCGCTATTCTCTGTCTGTGCCCCAGACACGTGCAGGAAGGGACCGTCTGAGAAAGGACTCACCCCTGAGACTGTTCCCACCGACCCGTGGAGGCCCAGATTTGAGCTGAGCCAGGAGATTGCGTCTCTTGGTGGAAGAAAGGCAGCCTTTCCCCCAACATCTCTACCTCACTTATCGGTGGCATTTCAGTGATTGACAAACAGACAAAAATACATTTATTTAGGGATTATCTATATTGAAAACTAGATGTGGGATTTTGATTTTCCTCTGTCAGCAGTGCAGCCATATCAGCTGTTTGAACAAAAGGAGAGGTATTTTTCCATTCGGTCCTGAATGCTGCAAATTCTCCAGCTTATGTTCTGGAAGACATTTGGTTTTATTGATCATGTGAGCTAAGTCTAAACTCCTAGAGCCGGGCAAGGAGAAGTGTGATTTTCTCTTTATTGTAAAGGTTATTAAGAGGAAAACAGATACCGAAGTTATTTGTCTTTTGGCAATCCTGTAGAATCAGAACCACATAAATCTGTTCCAGAAGTTTTGTTCAAAGACAGTACGCCAGTGGCCTAAAGCGCAGGGATGTTGTCTTCTGAAAAGACTAATTCTGTTGTCCAAGGCATGGCCTACTTCAAGAATGTGCTTTCTAACCAATGCAGGAAATGGCCATTCCCCTGCTTTGAAGTGATAAGAAGTGTTAAAAACGTCTCTATGTGAAAAATAATGACGCCCCTCAGGTTGTCTGAACCCCAGAATCCTTCACTATAACTGCAGATCCACTACACCTACACCAGCAGTGTCCAACCTTTTGGCTTCCCTGGGCTGCATTGGAAGCAGAAAATTTGTCTTGGGCCACACATAAAATACACTAACACTAATGAGAGCTGATAAGCTAATAAATAAATAAATAAATAAATAAATAAAAGGGCTATGCATCATTTTCCTAATGTCTTAAGAAAGTTTACGAATTTGGGTTGGACCGCATTCAAAGCCGTCTGGGGCCACGTGCAGCCCATGGGCCGGGCCGTGGGTTGGACAAGCTTGATCTAGGCCCTTTGCTGTAAGAAAGTCTGCTCTCATCAATAAATACAAATACCAGAAAGCCTAGCTGTCGATTGAAAATAAAGTCTGCACTTAAAAAACAAATACCAAGAACTTTTGTAGTGAAATAGACTTGCTGTCAAACGTGTCCTTTTATTTCTTGGCATACCTTCCCAAGCCTCTTGAAATCTAAGGAGGAGGTGTGCACAACCCTACATGAAGGTGACTTTGTTGAATTTTTCCTCACGTTTTGGTCTGTCCTTGGTGCTGCTCAGAAATTCTAGTCTCTGATTTAAGGGAAGGAGCCAAGTCCCACCATCACCACTCAGACAATGGTGCGTTCCCTCTGGGAAGCTCAGACACCGCCCGTGCCGCCTCGCCTGGATCTCATTAATTCGCCTCCCAGAGCCCAGGTTGTGCGTCAGATCATACTGTTCAGGTGAAAACAGAGGCTATTGCCTAACTAAGATTGTCCCCGAAATCTGTGATAAGCACTTGTGGTGCTTTCAGAAATGTCTGCTCCTCCCAGACTTCCCTACACATGCACCCCGGCAAAGCGACGAACATGCACAGGACAGCCCATCCGCTCCTTTCTCAGAGAAATGACGCGACTTTAACAGAAGTGACCGCCGTTGTTTTGGTTTTGTTTCTCTTTTAAGTGAAGCTGTGCAAATCTGATAAGACTAAATGTTTCATAAAACCAACGATGGTTTAAATTGTGGGACGAAACTGTTTGTATATAAATATTACCTTTTATATTCCATTTGAGTTTTATGTAGATGAACACATTACCTTAACGACCCGCATTTCCGCAGGGGGGGGTGGGAGGCGCCCTGGTCCTCGCCGGCCAGATGGCTGCCTTTTCTTGCATGAGATTAAAAGATGCTCCTCATTCAGCACGATGCTCTCGAGGCAGATTAATATCGCCAGCTAAATTGCTTGTGTTTTCGGAATAAAATTTAAAGAGAACTTTTTAAAGCAATTGGTGTCGCGGGTTCGGGGAGCAGATTGCTCTCCAGGTAGGGCGAGCCGGTTTTAACACTCGGTAATTAAGGGAAAGGGTTCTGTGTTAATTGACTGCTTCAGGAAAGGGAAGTGTAATGACTCCTTATTAATCATGAAGAGGAATGTGCCGACGGAGGCAGCACAATAACCTCTCTAACGTGGAGAAATGTTAATTAATGAAAAGAACAATGATGTCAGAAATGAGCTGCGTGGTGCCCGCTGCTGACGGCTGCGGGATTTTAAATGTGCTCTTTCGCGTGCAGACTGCAGAACGTTCCCTTCCACACCAGACACGTGGGACGTGGCCTCCCCAAGTTGGGGGAAGGGGGGGATCTTAAAATGCTCCTGTCACCTGTGCTTAAAGAATCAAAAACACTCATCCAGAGTTTATTTCAGAGAAAATAGGCTCGCCTTTCATCTCTGATTTGGAGTCTAAGGTCAGACCCACCCCAGAGCAAAATAAGGTCACTTATTAATGTCATTTAATTCCAACACCATAGGTCCTGCTCACTGCAGAGGAAAAGTGGGGAAAAGAGAGCATCGTCCCTAAACTGAAACAAACAAATTCCATTTTTTTTTTCCCAGCTAATATAAAGAAAAATGCAGATTCACTTTGGGGACAGAATGGCCTTTTTTTAATTCAATTTTAAGTCCCTCGGAGACTATATGTGGCTTCCAGTTCCTCTAACGATGCATTTTTCCAGAAAGGAGCCGTGCGCGCTGAAAAAACCTGGTCCCTGGCAGCTAGGGGGCTCAGAGCGGCCACAGGGCCAAAGCCAATGGCTCCGTCATCTGCACAGTGAGGACAGTGACACCTTGGGAACAGAGTGGGCACCTGGCACAGTAGGCCCAGCAGGAGCCTGCCCAGTGGGGGAACCAGGCGAGCACCCCCGCCCGTCCATGCCCGGCAAGCAAGCGTGCTGACCCCTGCCTCTCCCTCCAGGTGGAACGTGCTGGGCCTGCAGGGCGCCCTCCTCTGCCACTTCATCGAGCCCGTGTACCTGCACAGCATCGTTGTGGGGAGTGTGCAGCACACCGGCCACCTGTCCCGGGTGATGAGCCACCGGACGGAGGACATCGGCCAGCTGCCCACCTCGTACCGGCACAACCGGCCCCTCCTCAGCGGTAAGACAACTCGTCCCCAGACACACACACACACACAGAGAGAGAAAGAGAGAGACACACACACACACACAACATCAGCAGGCTGGCACCAGCAGTCCCCAAAAGGACCAACCAGCCAGACTTGACCCATTTGGGCCAATGGCTATTTCAGACGTAGCAAGCAGATTTATAGCAATGCAAACCTTAAAAAAAAAAAGAAGGCAGGCCACGTGCATCTCTGAATGTAGGAAGGCCTGCATTTTCAAGTGCATGTATACTAGGATGCAGCACATCGGTGTATCACGGTGGCCTCTTTCACTGCAGCACCCACACTGTCCAGTGGAAATAAAAATCTAACAGCCATGCATGTGTCCAACATGACAGCAACTGCCATCGGTGGGAGCCTTTCCGAAGGAGGGCTGGGTGGGCGAGAGGCAGGGAAAGAGGTGGCGCAGGCCAGCTGCCCAGGTAGGGTGTCACACTCAGGGGATGCCAGCACATGCCCACTTGGGAAACACGTTTCAGGGGCAGCAGAGGAACTCAGCAAGCTCTGGGCCAGAGCACAGCTCCTCAGTCTACGCCCAGCCTCCCACGGGGCCTCAGTGTCTCATCCTGAAATAAGGGCAGGCAGCCATAAGGGTCAGGAGTCACATGGCCTTGGGAGTGGTGGGGTTCTATGCATGGGAGTGATTTGGGAAGGTCACACATCCTCAGGGACCGCTGGAAGCTTCCTGGGAACTGACTGCAGCGTGCGGAGTTCTCATCCAGACCCGTGAGAACACACTGCCTGAACACAGTGCCTGGCTGGAGCAGGAGGCACACTGAGGTAACATAACAGGACGTCTGACCTCTAACCTCTACCCCAGGCGGAAGCCCATGGCGCTGGCAGGTTTGCATCTTAGACCTGATCACCTGCAAGAGAAAATAGGAAGATTGAGTGCCATTTATAGAGTGTGGCTAAGAGTTGGTCAAGGATTTATTCCCAGGATTATAAAACAGTTCTAAATTATAAAATGGCGATAGCAGTGCCCCAGGAGCATGTGTTCAGGAAAGGACACCTCTCCATCCCCTCCAACAACACGCTGGAACAATTGTACACAGGCCATCCTGAAGCTAAGGGCAAACCCCGGAGAGCCGTGCACCCCACATCCTCCAGCGACAGCCTCACGCCTGAGAACAGCCGCCCTGCAGATGCCCCTTTGGCCACTGTGTTCAGCAAGATGGGAAGTGGGGAGAACATAAGTAACAAAGTCTGTGCTTTGAATACTCACCTTCCCAGAGACGCAGCAAGTGGAATGGAAGGTGGCCACTGACGGTGTGGTCCATCTGAGCTTTTCATCTCAAGGCTCGGATTGTGTTTTTCTTCATCAAGAAGCAGAATCACAGCCAAGCGGGGGACATCTGGATGGGACAGAGAAAGTCTGTGTTCGTGGTAAGGGCATATTTAACAGATACGTCTCCAGTGCTGAACATTGTTGGTCCACCTGAAGATTAAACCTGGATTATTGTACAGCGCACGGCCAGGTCTTGGCAGTGAAAGTGCAGTTTGAGAGACGGACCCCGGGAAGTGGAGGTGGGAGCTTGCTTATGCCACAGGCTCGGTGCTAAATAGGCGAGAGCCTCAGTTGCCTTTTTTCACAGCACATCTCCTGACACAGTAAAAACGTCAAGCTGGAGCATCAGAAGACTTTTCAGACATCGTGTGTCATAAGCAACTGAATTTCTCAGAAGGAACTTTGATACTTACTGAAATGTCTGACGCCAACGGTTGCCTTCAGTTTCTGCCCCATGTGACCTCCCTGTTGCATTTCAGACTCCTCTCTTTGGGGAACAGCAGTGGGTGAGACACGGGCCTGTTGACGTTTATATCGACATTTATGTGTGCTGCTGAATTGCTGACATATTGCCACACTAAGGTGCAGATTCTAGTATGGGGTCTCAAGGCTCTTTAATTCAGGGGAAATTTCTGAAATTGATGGTCATTATAGCATCTTGCAAAATAACCCAGTGGGTAGAAGCAAACATTTTTTTCATGCAATAGTAAGTAATTTGCAATCATATTTATTAAACACGGGTGTAGTATGGAATAGCCTACAATTTGTCATAAATGTTTGAGAAAAAAATACATGAGCTTCAGAAAAATATCTGACAGGTTCTTCTGTGCTATGGTCAGTAGAGATAGGAATTTATCCTTCCGTGCCTTTGAAAAAATTTTCGGGAAAAATATTATAAAGCTTGCTAGAAAAATATAAAAACAATCCTAACACCTTTGCATGAAGATCAAAAAAATTAGATTCAACAAAAAACTATTTAATAAGACAGTTTTATAGATTAGTAGTGATCTCCCCAAAATTAGATCATCCATAGCAATATTTGTATATAGCTTCAGTTTCACTTAATTTCCACCATGATTTTTAAGAAACTGTTTCACAAAAAAATTGAACATCAACCTGTTTCACAAAAGAATTGAGCATCAAACTTAATTACCTTGCTCCTGAGAATTTGACCACTTTAAAAAACTACTCCCAGTGTCAGTACATTTTGTTTGTCCAAACATTAAGAAGTTGGGTCAACATAATCCAGGTACACATTTAGTCATTCAACAAGCATATATTGATTAGTTATGATATGCCAAGGACAGTCCTGTGATGGGACAAGAACAATGAATAAGGTGCCCCAGAATCATACCCCAGCAGGATTACATTCCAGTGGGGAAGACAAACAGACAAACGATATAAATGTTTTATTTTTAAAAATAAGGCAAAGAGGAGATTAAAAGGTGACCCTTGCTCTAATCAAAGGGTCAGGAAAGATGTCACTGAGAGGGTGACATTTGAGCAAAGTACTGGAGGACAAGAGAAGGAACATGTGGAAGGTGGGAAGAGAAGAGGGTGGAGGGCAGAGCTGGGAGCAGAGTGTCAGGGGTCAGGAAATTGGGGGGGCGGGGGGGCCACAGCTGTGGTGTGTGGGGTACATCGGTCAGGACACGGACCAAACCCTATGTAAGCAGGCTCTAGGGAGCTCACAGAGCAGCTTGAAGTTATTCCCATCCCGGAATTTAGATGATGATGATCCTACTAAGAGAGCAAAAGTCCCACAGGAATTTGCAGATACAATACTGGCACCCAGCAAACACCAAGCAGGCTCGGGAAAAGATGAGAGCACACTGACAAAATGCAGCAGGCACAGCAGACGATGAAAACAGACCCACAGCTCCAGAGACTGGGGCTCGCCGACACAGCCTTTCACACAACCATGCTCAACAGGATAAAAGAGATTTACAAGTGAGCTGGAAAATGTAGGGGAGAGATGAGAGCCAAGGGGGACAAAGAACCAAGTGGGAATTTCGGAAATAAAGGAGACAAAACAGTGTGCATAGCACAGGATGGGTTTAATAGAAAGCTGAGTAAATTGGAACATCATTCCAGAATGCAGCAGAGACAGGCAGAGCATGTGTGGTCAGGGTTCTCCAGAGAACAGAACCGATGGGTGATGCTCATTTGCTTACTAGACAAGAGATTAATTTTAAGGATTGACTCACATGGTGGTAGAGGCTAGCAGGTCTAAAGTCTGCAGGGTGGGCCAGCAGCTGGGCATTCCTGCAGGAGTTGATGTTTCAGTCAAATCCAAAGGTAGCCTAGAAGCAGAATTCCTTCCTCTTAGAGGGACCTCTGTCTTTGCTCCTAGGGCCATCAACTGATTGGATGAGGCCCGTCTTTATCATGGAGGGCGATCTGCTTTATTCAAAGTCTGCTCATTTACATGTCAATCCCAGCTAAAAACATCCTCACAGCAAAGTCCAGCTGGTTGGTGTTTGAACAGGCACCTCAGCACCATAGCCCAGTCAAGTTGACTCAAAAAATTAACCATCTCAGAGGGAAAATTTAAAAAAAAAAAAAAAAATTAAAAAACAGAAAAACAAGGTAAGAGACAAGAGTGAGAACATGTAATATGCATACAATAAGAATTCCAGAAGAAGAGAAAAAAATGGAGTGGGAACAAAATTTAAAGATGTAATAATAACTAAGAACGTTCTGGGACAGGTGGACCGCAGTGAGGTACAGATCTAAGAAGCATGTTATAACCCAAGAAAAACTTTTTAAAATCCTCCCCTCGGCAGTAAAAGTGATAAAGAAAGAAAGAGAGAGGAAAGAAGGACAACAAAAATCTAAAAAGCAGTCACAAAATAAAAGACAGATCAACTTCCAAGGAGCTAAATCAGATGGCTGACTGATGCTTGGAGGACCAAAAAAAACAACAACAAAACCAACAGTATCTTTAAAATGCTGATAGAAAATTAATCTCAACCTAAAGACCTATACCCAGTAAAGGTATCCTTTAAAAATGAAGGTTAGACAGCATTGCAGACAGAAGGACACGCAGCTGGTTCAGTTCCCGCAGACTCGCACTGAAGGAGACACTCGGTGTGTTATTTGGGCACACCAGAAATGATCCCAGATGGGTAATGCAGAATTAAAAAGATGAGAATCATCCACGTTTTTATTCAGCAGGAAACCTGGCTTACTAATACATTTGAGATATTATAGCAGTGAAAAATACACAATTTAAAGAAAAACTGACAATATTCTGCCAAAGTCCCTCTAACCCGCATCTTTTAAAATGACAGTTCTTACAGGAATCAAGATCCATGGCATAATCGGGTTATAAAATGAAATACTCAAATTTTTGCCTGCTGTGGAGGAAAGGTCACATCTTTGGGAGTATCCAGTGAACCTGTGCATCTTACACAATGAGGGACACAAAACAGTCATTTATGACCACAAGTAAGGTCATGTTCCTATTGACTCTACGCAGGAAGTCCCTGAAAATTAGTGTGGAAAAACTCATTAGAGAAGATACCCCACCTCCCAGCCTGGTGACAGGACCTCCTCACAGGACAGCGGTCACGGCTGGCCGGCAGCAGGCACCGCACATACCCCCTGCCCGGACTTTCAAACGTCTGGGCCACCAGTGCACCAAGCTGGTAGATGAGGGAAAGGGAGGAAAACCTGTAATGGCCCCGTTTTCTCTCAGACCATGTGCCCCCCTAGGGCTGGCAGGGACCCAGAGGATGCGTCACGAGCATCTGAGCAGGAGGAGCTCATGGCCACCCTCCGTCCTCACACATGCACGCCAGAGTCCACTGCATCCCTCACACTTTCCCTGGAGTGTGCTCCATTAAGATTCGGCAGTCACTACAAAACCGTCAGTTACAGTGGTGTCCATTATAATGCAAATGAACTAAATCACAGGACTGCAGCCCTGGTAGTTCCTTACTGCAATCCCTAAGCCCACACTGACGTGTTGCTACCTTTCTTCCATTAGAAGTGGGTGTGTGCAGAGTGAGGGTTGGGAGAATGTGTGTGTGAGATGTGTGTGCATATGTGTGTGATGTGTGCAAGGTGTGTGGTTGTATGTGCATGGCATGTATGTGTGTGATGTGTATGCATGTGTAAATGTGCATGTACGTGTGTGCATGTGTGTGCGTGGGCACATGAGATCCCACGTGATCTGGCCATATATGAAACCCAAGCAGCCCTATGTCCCACACCATTGTGATGCTGTGCACGCCTGGGAGCAGCCTCACTCATTTCACAGATTAAACACAGTGCTGCCCTGTCATACAGACTTGCCTCACTTGGTAAAAATTATACCCCTGAATGTCTTGTGTAAATTTAATTTGGGGAAACTGAATTACATTTTAAATATAGTAGGCCCACTAGCTATTTAAAGAAATTCAGTAATGTCTCTCTTATGTACTGCTTTTTTAAAAAGTATGTAGGATTTCCTCACAGTAAGACTTCTTTTAATACCTACGTGAGCAATGATAAAACTCATTTTCATGGCTGAATTGTGGATTCACGGTCACTGCTCTTAAATAATTGTGGTGGCCGGAGAGGTCATGGTGATGGTAGTGGTAAGTGACATAGTGGTGGGGGTGGTAATGGCAGTAGTTAGTGGGTTAATTAACTCATCAAAGGCCACACTGCTAGGGAGTCAGTCACAAAGTGACATTTGAACGTCACCTGTTTCCTATTAACACAGTTGTATACACGTGAGTGAAATGTCAGACCATCTGCATGAATCAGTCCACCTGGCAGGTATTTCTTTCGAAGGCTGATGGAGACCTGCTTATCCTCATACATACATACTTAGAAATGAAATGCTCCTCTAAAATGTTCACAAAAATGACTAATCCACATGTTGTGTGGCACAGGCTGAATGAACAGGCCAGCACGTCTCTGAGACTTAGCACCGTCTCCATGAGCAAGTGCTCTGATAGGCAAACTGTCTAGGAGGCAGGGTTCTTTCCAAGACCCTGGAAATAATCATGAAGAAATCACTGAAAGAAAGACAGGTAGTAGGTCTGTTCTTCACCAGGTCACACCACCTTTTGGGACACCTTTCTCTGATTCTTTGTTGAGCTTTCTCAAGTTTTCAAAACGAGGTCCCAGCCGACTGAGGCCAACACACGTGCCCGGGGGTGCTCTGTCATTCCTACCAGCAATCTGACCCCAACAGCAAGTGGCATTCAGCTTCCCACCATAGGCACAAGCTCAGAGAAAAGGGACATCAGATGTGGTTGAGAACAGCTGTGACCCCTCACCTCCAAATCCAGTTCTCACGCCGGAAGTGGGGCCAGAGGGTCTGATTCTTCCTTCCCCAGAAAGCTGTCTCACTTGATTCATAGACCAGTCTCCAAGTTCAAAATCCATGCTGCTAATAGGCTGAATAATGGGTAGGCCGAAATACCAAACCCTAACCCCTGAAATCTAAGTGACCTTACTTGGAAAAAGGGCCTTTGCAGATGTGATAAAGCTAAGGATTTTGAGAAGAGATCATCGTGATTATGTCAGTGGGTTCAACGTGCCGTCACGTGTCCTTATAAGAGAGGCTGAGAGAGATGGGAAGAGGAGAAGCCACGTGAAGATAGAGGGAGATACAAGAGATGCAGGCACAACTCCAGGGACCCTGGGACCCCCAGAGCTGGAGGAGGCAGGAAGAACCCTCCTTTAGAGTCTGCAGCCCACACGTCGTCCCCCTCTGGTCAAGGAGACACTAGGGGATCATCACTAGACTTCCAAGTCCACTCATATTGTAAACAGTAGTTAATAAGGCAGTTGGAGTTAGAAATCAACATTTCTCATTTGGTTTACAGAGTCACATCTGTGATCCTAGCTCCTGCCACAGCATAAACCGATATCCCATACTGACACCTCTTTGATTCTCCAACAAACTGGGCCAGAGGCGCCCAGCAGGTGGCCAGTGCTGCGGCAGACCCGTCCATCAGCTAGTGCCTTTCTCTGCAACACGTCTGTTTTCCTCCCCCGTGACCCCGCGTGCCAAAGGCCCAGCACATGGGGGGCGCCCTGCCGCGGCTACACCCCAGCCCTCGCCTTCTGCTGCTTTCTCATCGACCGAACTCTGAGCCTCGGGCCCATCTAGTGCCCTGCCAGTGAGCACGTGCTCAGGTGGCTTCCGCGTGGCTCGGTCACTCCATTAATCCATCAACAAATCTTTGTAGGGAGGGGGGAAATGGGCGGAGCTCCTTTATTAGGAGACAGCCTCCAATTTAAAAACTCCTTAAACTAAAAGGTGAAAAACGCGTTTCCAGCCATGGCTGTCAGTGTGCGGCCCCTGTGATGGGGTCAGGCTACAGGCCAGCGCTGACCTGGCCGAGCATGAATGGTGAGGCGCAGGCGCAGATGTGTCCCGTGGGTCTGGCGAGAATATGACACGCAGGCACAGGTGCAGACGTGTCCCGCGTGGATCTAGCAAGAACATGACGCGCAGGCGCAGACTTGTCCCGCGGGGAGCCTGGCGAGAACATGAGGCGCAGGCGCAGACGTGTCTGCCGGGGGTGGGGGGGGGCGCGTGGGGGGCAGGGTCTGATGAGGACGTGATGCGCAGACGCAGATGTGGCCGGCGGGTTTGCCCTGAGGCTCCCAGGCCGTAGCACTGATGCCTGTGCTTCAACTTGTTCCCACAGGCGTGAGCAGCGCCGAGGCGCGCCGGCCGGGGAAGTCTTCCCACTTCAGTGTGAACTGGGTCGCAGGCCACACGGACGTAGAGATCCTCGACGCCACCACCGGGAAGCGCAGCTGCGGGGGCTCATCCCGGCTCTGCAAGCACATGCTCTCCGCCCGGTGGGCACGGCTCTACGGAAAGGTGGGTGACGGCTCCTTAGCAGGAAGCCCGCCAGCCACCAAGGCCAGGGGCCCACAGAAAGCCCTCGGGTGTGCATCGGGGCAGGGAAGGGGGAGGACATGTGACACAAAAACCGGTTTCCAGTTTGTTTCCTTCTCCCCGAATCTTCGCAGACTTTGGGTTTGGCTCTGCCAAGCCTGGGCCGGCCCAGCGCTCTAGGATCCGGGGTGAAGGGAAATGGGACTTATTCATGAGACGTGGAGTGGCCAGCACAGGGTCCCGTAGGGAAACCCCTAGAAGGCTTTGCAAGTGGATGTGATTCCCAGTTTAGATATAAAGCAGCTGACGCTCAGAGCGGGTTGTGACTGGCAGGGAGGGTTGCATTCATTCCCCCCCAACCCCAGTAGCTGTGCATGTCTACCATGAGTCTGAGCTTACTTTCTCTCCTAAAAATAGCGTAATAACGACCTTTCTGGGTTTGTAATTGTGGTCTGCATTTCCAGGTGTTTGCAAAGCGTAAGAGATTGTATAACAATCTCTTTGAAAAAGAAAGACAGGAAAGCCGCTGTGCTGATCCTGCAGACTTTCTAACCCAGGCAGTGACTCCAGACAGGAGTGAACGCTGTAGAAGAGGACAGACATGCTGATGCTTAAAGTAAACGTGTCTGCTGCAAGGACACTAGAAATCACATATCCCAGCCCCTGGTGGGCAGTGACCCCTGCGCCACTGTGTGGTCTTCTCTGACTGTGTGGTCTCAGCTCCTCCCCCACCTGGTCTGGGCACTTTGCACGGATCCCCTCTTACACATGGTGGTGGGCCTTTGCTGAGACCTTGGGGGTCAGAGCACGTCATCGCTACGTCTTGCTAAACCAAGGGGCCTCTTCTGCATAGGCTTAAGGGGATGGTGACAGTGAGCCAGCAGGCTGGTGTCTGCTTGCCTGGGACCCTGCAGTGGGACTTGGAGGACTGTGACCTCCTCCCCACACCCCAACCTCCCTGCTATGTGGGACAGTCAGGCCCTACGTGCGTGGTCCCTGCCTGTATTGGCTACACAGCTGTGCCTGTCACAGCTTAGGACAGAGGAGACATTCTGCTTTCATTGTCCTGCTGGCCACTTAGAATATGTTATAGCTGGAAACCCTGCTGGGTCCTGCCTCCACGACGCCCCCTCACTTCCCTCGGCCATCCCTGCCCCCACCATCTTCATCCCGGTTTGAACCCCTAAACCTCCTCCAAAAAGAGAAAAGTACACACAGTGCTTGTGTGTTCAGTAGCAGGTGCGTTCCCTGCTCATTTCATCCGTTACACTCCTGGTGAAGCAGTTTTCCCAAAAAGTGGGTCTTCCACGGAATTGGAGAATTGCTGGTTACTACTACAGTTACTGGTCTTCCTTTTTTTTTTTTTTTTTTTTTTTTGAATTTTATGTGAGATTTGATTTTTTCAGTAGGTCGGTTTGAGGAGAATAGGTATTTAACAGCTTTGTTAAGGTGTCATGGGCACATGAGCATTGTGTATATTTGAGGTGCACAGCTTGTTTGATGCCTGTATCTGTGACGTGGGCACCACAGAGCTGACGCACACCTGTCACCTCCACACAGTTACACTTAGAGTGTGTACATTTCAGCTATACCGCCTCTCTTCCTCACGTCCCTTTTTCATTTTATTTTTTTTTTAATTTGTTTTTATTGTTAGACTTTTTGGGGTGACCTTCTTCATTTTAAAGGAAGCGAGAAGGAAGGGCACGTGACTAATGTTTGTTTGTGATGCCCGCGCACCTGTCTGTCCGTTGGGGGGTGGGGGGTCGGGGGGAGGAGGTTCTAGCTCCACCTGGGGCTCACTTGTCCTTTCTCCTCCTGTCCCCACAGCTGAGCACACGGATACCGAGCCACGGTGACACACCATCCATGTACTCTGAGGCCAAGCTGGGGGCGCACACCTACCAGTCTGTTAAACAGCAGCTGTTCAAGGCGTTCCAGAAGGCGGGCCTGGGCACCTGGGTGAGGAAGCCGCCCGAGCAGGACCAGTTCCCACTCGCTCTATGAGTCGCCGGCCTCAGGCTCTCGGACAGAGTGAGACGCCCAGGCCGGGCGGGCAGGCAGGTGGGCGGGCGTGAGGAGCAGGACTGTGCTGATCGGGTCTGTGCATTCACTTTCTTCGGTGTTCCAGAAATACACGAGTGGGCAATGTTCGGATGAACAACTAGACTTTCACTGGGAACATGCTGCTTCTCAGATGGCCAGCCCCAAGCCGGACCAGCACTCCTGGCACACCTCCAGGCACCAGGGCAGTGAGTCCCTGTCCTCAAAGTGTCCAGGGAACGTGTCTGTTCAGGCTGGAGGGTCTGAGTGGCAGCCTTGAAAGGTGGTACCAAGGCATTGCCAGTTAGAAATAAACCTCAGGCACCATCCCCTACGTTCCCCTCCCCTCCCCGCACCTCTCGAGCAACGCACTTGGTTCTCACTAGCACAAGCTTATAGAAACTTCCAGATAAGCCACAAGTGAAGAGAAAAGCCATGGGCTCCTCCCCAAAGAAGCCAGTAAGAATGCCCTATCATTTCCATTATTCATTTCAGTGTTCTACTCCATCTCCTTTCGAAAAGCACTTGGGATACGCAATATTAAAGAACCCCTAAAACAAGACCAACGAAATGAGACCTTTCCTGCAGAGCAGAGGAACTAGACGTGAAGAAACTCCGCTTCTCTAAACTTCCCAGGGACTGAGTGTCGCAAGCTGTTGCGTGCCCGTTTGGTCCATCACAGTGCAGTGTCTCTGGCAGGTTGCGGTACCACTGAAGAAATTGGAGCTGCATGAGGGTTAGCTAGCACCCCGCCACCGCCCCACCAGGTAGTGAGGAAACCCCAGCCTAGACCAAATTCTGACTGAGGAGCTCAATTGTTCTTACAAAGCAAGCACAAAAACCTCCCAAACAACCTTGACTCTGGGCATGAAGACCTACCAGCTCTCCATTCCTCTGGGTTCCCCATCACCACCGTGCATGATGGAACGAAGTTCACTTAACGCAGCTGCACAAATGCAAGAGGCAGGAATCTGTCCCCTTCAGAGCAGGCATCAGATGATAGAACCCTCCCACACATAGCTGGACATAGGACCAGGTGGGATTCGGCCCAAGACACCATCCTAAGACTGAGGGGCTGGACTGGACCCCTGTTCATGCAAATGAGGTGCCTCTCTCCCCTGCCTGTGGTGGTCCATACACCTGGGACTTTTCTTTTGAACTTATTTCTAGCACCTAGCCTACCAGTTAACAGATGTCTAATTTCTCCAGTTACGAGATCCATATCTGGAGACACGCTAAGTAGCAAAGCCTAGTAGCAATCAGCTCTCGCCCTCAGAACCCCCGCTGACCCCCACCACCAGGGTGGGGGTTACATCCTGAAAACACAGGCTTCCCATGTAACCCAGGACATGCGTGCATAGCATCACGCTGTACATATCCTCGTACAAATTACAGCTGTCATCCCAAAATCAGGCAAAAGTGAAATGAATTGTAGACATTGTTACACAATAACAAAACCTAGAGACATTAGTATGGAAATAAAAGCTTTTCTGAGATTTCACAGGTCAGATTTACCACTCAAGTTCTAGAAAGGAAAACGGGCACTGCAGTAGACAACTTCTTCTTGATAAAATTTTGAAAGATATGAAAATGTTTTTGCAAATACAACTCATTTTTCACAAAAAAAATTAAGGAAATAGAATGAAATCTTAATTCAGTACAGACAGCCTGTTTCTAGTAGTTTCTAATAATCTGATGTATCACCAGGATGGGGCTTAGAAAACCAAAAGCCTTGAAAGCAAATTTATGACTTACGAGGTCTGACAATTAAGTTCATGAACTCATCCTAGAAAAAGTGCTCCATACCTCATTGCTGAATATCACTACGGTCACCTTCGAAGTCCTCCCCTTGGGAAGCTGTGCATCAACACCAGTGCCTAGTGTACCTTTCAAAGCAATTTTGGAACTCTTTCTTTAATGGCCATCAGAGCTGTCATTGTGCACAAAATCTGAATTAAATTCACAAACTTGCCACTGTGTGCTTAGGTTGGCAGCACTGTACAAAAAAGTCGGGTTATGACACTTTACTGAGTTGTTTGTACTGCCAACATAATCAGACTTCATCGTTAGATTTTGGGGACAATGACAGCTCTGATGGCCATTCCAGAAAAAGTTCCAAAATTGCTTTGAAGAGTGTACTAGGCACTGGCATTGGTGCATAGCTTCCCAAGGGGAGTACCTCAAAGGTGACCATAGTGATAGGCAGCGATGAGGTCTGGAGCACTTTTTCTAGGATGAGTTGCCGAACATAAATTGTCCAACCTCGTAGACTCTCATCCGCCAATAAGCAGAGCCCTTCCCTGAAAGCAGTGCGTGCAGGGACCCCTACGTGACCCTGACCTGCGCCTGAGTGTGCTGCAATTGGGAGCTGCGGCCTGCACAAGTGTGTGCGCTCCACATCAGCCGCTCCGGGTTACACCCCTCCCCCACGGGAGGGCACACTGGCCATGGCCGGGAGACGCGGGAAGGAGCAACCTTCAAAGGGACACGGTGGGCCACTGCTCATCCTGTTCCACATAGATTTCTGGTTTGGGGGATCTGGAAGGCACTCTCCTACCCCATAGTGAACACACTCACAATGCCCAAACTACAGCTGCTTGGTCACAAGTCATCTAAGACACCAGCTCTCCAGAAACAACCCAAACGTCACTAAAACACAGGAATCTAATTAGCCACATTAGCCACTGTGCCCGTTAGCGGCGGCAGGGGAGTTAGTCTGCGAGGCCAGCAGGGGTGGCTTGGAAGGGGAGATCAGGCTCTGCAAGAGAAGGCTGACAGCAAGAGCTGGTTGCAATGCAGCTGGAAGCCTGTCTGAGCCTGGCGCTCTGCATGGAGGCGCCTGTCCAGTGTGGGGGACATTGGGAGGGTGGCAGCGAGGGGACACTTACAGGCTGTGGGCTCAGAGCAGTGAAGGGAGCAGAGCTGGGCCACCAGCAGGCTGACCCAGCCAGGAGGCTCGAAGCAGGGTGCTACACATGGGGCACCTGGTGTGGCTGGAGGGACAGGGACAGGTCATCCCCTAGAGAGAGCAGGTCTAGCAGCGGCAGCCTGAGGTTTTTGTGCTCTGCTTCAAAGTCCAGAAGGGCATCCTTAGGCCAGGTGTCACCCTGCACTGTTTAAATAGAAAATCTGAGAAGTTGCAGTCTTGAGAGGAGCCCACCCCCACCCCCACCACCTGAGGTTTCTGCAGGAGAACAGAACACGAGTAGGTGGGTCACCCTGAAAAATAGGACCCAACAGGACATACGAGGGATAGACATACAGTCAGGGGCTCCCCAGGCATCCAGGTTACCCAACTGCCCACCACTGCCCGCCTGAATTTGCCTTGCAGTGACCACCCTGCATCCCCTGATGGTTCAAGGTGGTTTGTTCCCACCTCCCTGGAGTCTGCATTTAGCCCTGTGACAGAAGTCCAGATAAAATCAGCACCATCCCTACCTGCTTCATGCAAGCCTTGCCCTCCTGTCGGGGAGATAAGCCAGGGGCGCCTTCCGGCGTGGTCCTCATGAAGCCAGTGACCACGGGCAGGACTTAGCTGGCCGGGAGGAGGTCGCGCGCTCCTGTGAGCACTGCCTGTCCAGCTTCAGCACCCAGTGTCACCACAACATGTCACTGCAAATGACTAGATTTCGGATTTCTTTGGTTTTGGTTTGTGCCAAGGAAAAGATTGGCGGGTCTGTAACTCTGCTTCTATTCATTCCTGTGGTTCTCTTTGAGTCTGTGTGTAGCTTTCTTGCCACCACTGGTCTTGTGACGCCTTATCCTTCAGAAACATTGAGTTGAGTTACTCTTCACACGAACGCTGCTCATACTATTTTGCATAATTTCCTTTTCACAAGAAGCTTTCTCAGTGAAGTTTTCTTCCTTTGACCGTGTGTCCACCGCATGTGGAGGGCCACAGCACTAAATACACGGTGTATGAATGCCCAGAATAAAAGAGTTAGACTATTTTGATGAAATCCTATTTTTAGATTACAAATTTCAAGATGTGTCTATAGTATCTTGTTTAAAAAATGTAGAAAGACATTTAAAACTTAAATGGACATTTTTAATTTTAGGGAAACGTCTACACCCATTTTTTTTTTAAGAAGCCATTCTAATGAAATCATCTGTCCCACCGGCCCCAAACACAATAACCATCACTTTGTAGTGGATGCCAAATGGGAGTTGGGGACAGTTTTTCTCCTGTGCACTGACTGCGGCGACCACCTGACAGCAGTCTGGTGGGACTCCGCAGGCCCTGATGTACCTGTGCTGGTTCCTCCCCGACCTCCTGAGCAGAGTTCCGGAGCTGGAACCCTTTGTCTGTCCCAGGTCAGGAGGGTCCACATCCTGCGTCCTTGAGGACTTTGTGGGCATGAAAAACTAGAAGCTTGTCCTTGGTCCTGACCCATTGCCCGCTGCCGCAGTGCTGTTTCTGGGAACACTGCTGACTCCTGTCAAGCCTCCCCCACAAGTTCGGAACCCGATAAAAGGATGGCAAGGCGGGAAGCAGAAACAGACAAGGCATGGGCATGCAGACTGCACCGCGATGACCTTGGACAACAAATGCAGCCCCTCTTAGACGGGGGGCCACCACCGTCTGCTTCTCCCACCAACCCCGCCTCTCTGGTTTTCTTTCTCACGTTGTCCTCTCCTTCCATTTCCTGTTCCCTTTTTTATTGCCTTCCCTGCTCAGCCTAAGTTTCTGACTCCCTCAGACTCACAGTCTCAGGCCTGTGTCTGCCCCGAGCTTCACAGTGGTCCTGGGCTTAGGCAGGAGCCCGATGTGTTCATGGAATGTCTTGTCCAGAGGGATTCACGGGCGTCCTCTCCGCCCTCACGGTCTGACCTCCCACCAAAAGGGACATGGGTGGTCAAATCTCTAGAAATTTAGAGTATGCAATGCCACTCCTGCAGGGAACTGCAGGCAGTATCAACCCCTGAGAAAGAAAGACCTTACTTCCCAACTCATTGTTTCACAGTCAAAGCGGAGGGATGCAACGCCCTCTAAAGTAAAGATATAATGACCTGGACTCTAGGGCCTCTTTTCATGCAGGCACTAGATTTCTATCACTCTGCAGTATATGCATCAGTAACAGAAAAAAAAAGAAAAAAAAAAAAAAAAACACTTTCCCAGCAGTGCCCAGTTAACTTTCAACTGATTTTCAGCATTTTTTAAGCAAAAATTACAAATAGTAATTCTTAAGTGAAGGTTTGTACATAAAAAGCATGACTGGATGGCAATATTCTACCAATGGATGTACATTTGTAATATTTGTAAAAAAACAAAAAAAAAGCAAAATCTTAAAATGTGAATTTACAGATTTGCCTCTAAGTTCTGTAAATTGCACTTCAGTGATATCTGACATAAGTGAATGTTTCCATTAAAGTGAATAAAAATACCAAGTAAAACGGTGCTTTCTTGGGAGGTCGGGCCTCTCCCATCAGGCAGGGGCCCGGGATCTCCGATCTCCGGCGCATGCGCCGCGGGGTTCGGGCGGAGGCCGCGGCGGGTCTGCCCACTCCCGGAAACGCAGCTCTGCTCTCAGACCCCTTTTCCTGATGATTCTGTCTGTTAGTGGGTGCTGCCCGGTGACGGTCTCTGGTGCGGATGTCGCCATTAGGGACTTCATGTGCAGGAACTGCGGACAGTGTCGCGGCCCGAGGACGGAGGACGCCTCCCAGCCCTGACTCAGTGGCCCGTTACTGAGTGGGTGCACGGCTTGGCCCTCCGTTTTCTCGCTGTCAAGTTGGGGGAACAGCCCTCGTCCCCCTTCCTCCACAGGCACTGAGGGGGTCAGCGAGGTGGGGATGTCACAGGGCTTTGGGCAGTGAATGCTCTGTGGACATTTAAGATGCTCCACTCCAGCGTGCCCTGGCACAGGGAGCATGGGCCACTTGGTGATGTCCCTGTACAATTTGAGGCCAGAGGAGCATCAGGTTCCACAGAGCACTTCCCAGGACTTGGCTGAGGCACTTTGACATGTCACCTGTCACCCAGGAAGAGCTTGCATGCCCCTAGGGCAGGTTTCCTGTCCGAGATGGCTCCTGTGGTCCATCGCAGCGTCTCAAGTCCCACCACACGTGCCTTATGCGCCAGGGTGGGGGCTTCTTATGTTGTGTCCAGTCTGTACTTGTCTGTCCCATTAATCGTAGTGACACTCAAGTGAGAGCAGGAGGTCTCAGAGTGTGGGGTTGGGAGACGGGGTCTAAAAAAGCAGTGCCCCAGGGAAGTTCTGACGGGCCATGTCCTGTCACTCTCAGGTCGGGTGGGGGAGGACTGGATGGCTTTTCCTGTTTTCCTGTTTTGAGTCTTACTGCAGAGGGGGACACTTAGAGCCACAGTCATTGGTAGGGAACACAGGGGCCCTGACAGCATAAATAAGGTTCAAGACCAACTCCACACACATCGTAGGACATACCTGGGAAGTCGTCTGTGCGAATCACCGGCCGTAGGAATCTGGTGGCCTGGCGCTGGCATTGTTTACTGGCCACAGGAATGAAAGCTCCCTGGCCTGACTGATTCACGGTCCCCCTGCGGTGACCGGTGGGCACCCAGCGCGCGTGTGCTCTCAGAGGACCCCCTCCTATGACAAGAGCCGTCATTCTTGGCAATCAGCAGTCTGGTTCTTGGTCACCTCCTTACCCTCGATGGCCGCCATCTCTACCCGCTCCTTCCGCCTGCCCTCGAGGCCCCGCTCGCCCTGACCAAGAGCACAGCCTTGCTGCTTGCAGCGTCTTTCTTTCCTGTTGAGAATCATTTTCTAAGCCTCGGAGTTTACGATCTTGTCTCTGTGAAAGGTTTCAGCTAAGAGCGTGTTCCCCAAGGAAAGAAAGTGGAGTCGGCCCTGATTCTGGAAGCTGGTAGGTGTGTAGGTGGGTGAGGACACAGCGGCCAGGCAAGCATGGGGACGCACTGAGCCCGCAGCTGCTGAGCCGGCCCCTCCGGGTCGGGCCTGCCTGGATGGCAGAACACGCTCTGCGGTGGGTCAGCGAGTGCACGTGGAGACCACCTGGGAGGAAGCAAGTGAGACGGAGGAGTTGGGAGAAGGGGCCCAGCACGGAGTGGTGTGGGGGTGCTCAGCCCAGCGGGAGCTGGAGGGCTCCTCTAGGGACCAGGACCACCCAGGGGCCTCCAGGAGCTGGCCATGGGCCTAGTATACACCTGCTGTGACCCGGCCTCAGCAGGGCTAGTCCTGGGCATGGCAAGGATGGACAGAAGCCACTGTGTTCCCCAGCCTTTAGGAGAGACCACCAGAAAGTGACCTCAGCAGGGCAGTGATTCAGGGCTGCTTTTTTTCCCCATTAGTGTGTCCCAGTGTCTAGCACATAGCAAGTGTCCCAGAAGAACTGCTAATTAACAAATGAGCCAGCATTTCCACAGAAAAGCCACGAAGGGAGGAGAACCAGGCCTGAACAAGAGAGGCGCCGCACACGTGACACGCAGTCACACAGGGCCAGCGGGCCAGCGCACTCCGGCTTGCAGAGGGCGTCCCCACGCCTGCACACCGCCTCGCCTCTCTGGGTCGCTCACACTCACGTTTCTCAACTGCACAAAACACAAACCCACGCCCCCTTCGACAGCCACCTGCTGGCCCATGCCCTCAGGGAGCCATCAGCCCATCCAGCAAATGTCACTTCCACTTTGCTTCCCCTTCAGTGATGCTAAGCACATGAATGTCCCTTGTGACCAGAGCCCTGCTACTGCCAATGCTGCCCTGGATGCCCTGACAGACAAGTGACACCTCCGTGGGAGTTGCCAGGCCCCTCAGGCCCATGAGATCGGCCATTGGTTCCCATTTGTGTGAAGCACCTTCACAGCGCCTGCAGGGAATGGAAACAAGGCTCAGCGACACGGGCCCTGGGGACAGCCGATCAGGAGGCCCGCCGGCTCTGTGCACCAGATACCCGGGGGTCCCACCAGCTCCACATTGGATGCCCCGGGCTCCCGCCCACCCTGTGCCCGGCGCGTGAGCAGCACCTGACGCCTCATGCTCGTGTGCTGGACTCAGCATTCCTGTCCGTCCACACTCCGGGTCAGGGTTCTCCAGAAACAGGGCCAACAGGTTGTGTGTATAGAGGAGAATAAAAGATTGATTCTTAGGGAAGTGCCCGTGAGGTTGTGAGGGGACAGCCTCTAACAGGCAGCTTCAAGCCCTGCGTCTGGTGACCCACTTAGTGTGGAGAGAAAATGAGCCCAAGGTGAGGATGTACGCAGACTGCGGAGCGATGGCGGATGGCTCACCTGGTGGCCAGAGGCCTGGATGGAGAAAGGCGGGAAGTTCAGGGACAAGGAGGTCTGGGGAATGCCAGTGGCTGGGCGTATGGGAGGGACACGAGTGTGACCATGTTGGTATCACAGGTTGGTGACCCCAGAGAGCATCTTCTGCTGATGACCTCTGTCCTCTGACACCCCAGGCCTGCACAATGGGCCCCTGGATAAAGTGGCCATGGTGGCAGAGATGGAGGCTATGCATGGACCCCTAGCACAAGTCCCCCACCAAGGTGGGTCCAGCCAATGCTGAGATCGCACGACCTCACCTGCCAGCAGAAGAGACCCACACTCTTCCCCCGAGGCCTGGCCTTCCTGGTGCCCCCCAGAGACTGACCCAGCTCCCCCCTCCCCAGCAAGGACAACCGTCCATCCTGACGGAATGAATCTGTCCTTCCTCCCTGTGATGACTTGGCCAAACCCCGATCCAGGCACACAGTGTCTGATCTAACACTACGGGGCCATCTCAGACAAGGGACCCTGTGAGATCAGAGAAGGTACGGCAGTGACCTGTGACCCCGCCAGGTCCACTACGCGTCAGACCATACAAACAGGGTGAGGGAGTGGGCTCTTGAAGCAGCAGCTGAGACACTGCCTGGGTGTCCCCCCACAACAGGGGGAGCTATCGTTCAGGATGTCGTCTGTGCTATAAACCAAAGGCCACCACATGGTGCGTCCCCACCGCGCCACTCCCCTCGGGGAGCCTCAGCCACGCAGCAAACGTCACTTCCACCCTGCCTCCCCTTCAGTTACAGTAAGTGTACGAATGTCCCTTGAGGGTTAGCATGGGAAATGGCACAATGCATCGGTAAGTGGAAATCTTTCAAAACAATACGTACACCATAATTCTATTTTAAGGAAAGAGGAGGAGGTGCACTGAAAAGTTTAAAAGGATTATCATAGACTTACTGCCGTTGAACCCCCATTCTTCTTTTAAAAGCAGAGTAACAACACCCGAAGTGAATGATTATTGTGAGGATTCAATGGAATCATTTGCGTAAAGAGAAAAGCCAGCCCTTAATAGTGGTGATGCCAACAGTTACCGTCCAGGGAGACGTGTCTCCTTTTCCTGTCCAACGTGGATCTCACACTTTCCCACCATCCCTGGGATTTCAGCTGGTCACTGACAGGAAGACTGAGGGTAAACCCTCTCCCTACGCTCTTTAATGAACAGCATTTACTTACCATGAGCAAGTCCCCGTCCTCAGTCCTTGGAAACAATAAAGAAGATGTGCCGTGGTCCTGAGGAGCTGACAGATCCGTTGGTGACACAGAAGGTTAAAAACATGGAGAAATCAGTGACAACAGCGAGAGCTGTCATCAGGCAGAACATGATTAGTAGATAAATGACAATGTTTTCAATGGAAGGAAGGGACAGCAGGACAGAATGACCAGGCCAACTCCATGTGTATGGGACTGACAGTGGCATCTGAATCAAATGCGAGGAAGGAAAAGGCACCTGGCAGACGCACAGGACAGTGACCAAGGTCCCAGTGAGTGGGGCCATAAATGAGGAGAGGTCAGAGGTACAGCCACAGACCTCGCCTAGACAGAAAAAGGGTGTCACCTCAGAGAGAGATGTCTGAAACTCTGGGCTGATGAACATGTGAAGCTATGGAGTTTCACATGAAGGCAACTATAGCAAGAGACAGCCCCCTGCGTGAAGCATGCGGAGTTTGGGGGCCCCTCGAGGACCCACAGCTGGTACAGTCATTCCATCTCCCTACTTGTGTGGGAGAAGCTGTTACTGACTTTATGACAGTGGTTTGGAGGGAGTGTCAGTATTATCACTGTAGATGCCACACGTGTCAAATGACTACGAGGGAGCAACATGAACGACCTGACACCAATGCGCTCAGCCGCTCAGACAAAGTGAGCGTGTTCGTGAGAAACCTGACCCACCAACGCTTCACGCAAGTGCAAGTTCGACATGCTGTGAGAACGAGTTCTTACTCGGACAGGTGGCCGCCGCGCCAGACCACTTTTGGACCGTCTCCTGGATCGGAAATTATCTTCAGGCCCAGTTCCTGAGCAGCGTAAGCAAACTGCTTTTATTGTTTTATGACCACACCTGGCAAATGAAATCCTTATTGCATTTCCCACTCTCCAGCTAGAGTGCCAACATGTTTAAAACAACCCAATTTCAACACAGTGTAACACATGCCGTTTTACAATGTCCTTGGTGACTTTTTTTTCCAAGGACACAATCTTGGAACAAAATTGGCCTCGCGTTTCCTCCTATCTGGAATGGACGCACCGACTGGAAATCACACATCTTAGAATAATAAAACTACGTGTTTGTGAGTTGGAAAAGAACTAATATCTGAAGTGAATAAAAAAGGGTTATGCTCTGACCAGCCTGAAGCGGATGTGGTGAAAAGCATTGCTATAAACCCCATTTTACAAGCGTTCACTTTTGGCATCTTTGGAACAACAGGCCCTTTCGCTCTAGAATTGCTCGTTACTCTTCTAATGATGGACTATTAGATGCACTAACGGGGTATTTGCAAAGATAATTAAGACGTATGAACACGGAAACAGACAGACACTTGCACGCCTACCATCCCAATTCGGACCGGACATCCATTGCGGATGCAGGGCCCACTGGTCGCGCCTTCTGCCCCGCCGCCCCCTCTCCCCCTGCTGGCCCGGAGAACACCAGGCTGAATTTCGGGTTTTCATCCCCAAAGCACGTGACCACACTTACCCATGTGGTTCGGGCTTGCTCCATGCTACTTTCCGTGGCTCGTGTTCTCACCCCACGTGCCCCTACAATCCACACTTGCACGTAGCCATGGCGGCTCATCCGTTGTTACTGGTATGTTATGTAATGTTCCGTCGCGTAGTCACGTGTCCCGATTTATTTTCCAGTCGCTCTCCACGTGGTTGAGGTGTTTCCAGTCTGGCTGCACGACCTTGATGTGTCCCCTAGGGCACGCAGGCAAAATGTTCTTCAGGCGGCGCCTCTCAAGCTAGCTGGCCAGCAGATTCAGACGCGGAAGCCTGTGCACAGCACAGATTCTCCATTCCTGTCGCGAGCTGCTGGGTCAGTAGCTCTGGGGTCAGACCCAGAACCTTCGTTTTCAGTCTGCAGGCATCATGCTTTAATAGACCATCGCTAGAGCGGGAGGCACACACACATCCAGAATTTACAGGACGGCGCCTTCCAACTGGCTACATTACTTTAAACCCAAGCCAACAGTACAGATAAACATTCCAACAGTCCATATGCTTGGCAGTGTTCCCCAATCTAATGGCTGTGAGGGGCTACTTCACTCTGGCCTATTCACTGGCTATTCAGTTTTCTCTTTGGTGACATAACTATTCGTGCCTGCTGCCCAACTTCCAACTCTCCTAGACACAAGCAGAATCTTGTTTTGTTGGCTACAATTTGTGGTTTATCATTTTACCCCAAGGTGTCCTACAATCTTTTAATTTTAATATGCTTGAAATGTCTCCATCTTTTCTAGTACATTTTGGGGGTAGTTGTTTCATAAACTCAAAATCATAAAAATGTTCTTTTAAAGAAACAATGTTTTTCCTTTAATATATCATGGAGAATTGACTTTCTTTGGGTGTGAGGTAGGGATCCAAGTTCACTATCTGTTTTTCCACATGGGTAACCAGGAACACTAGAACCATTTATTACATAGGCCACTTTTTCCAATGACCTGGGATGGTATGAGCTGAAATATTTCGAGTCTTCACATTTGCAAGAATTGACTTGGCTCTTCCTTTCCCACTGGTCACGTCTCCCATCCTCATGCCAATAACACACTCTAGTGACCCACAACCGTCCCGGGCTCCAGGCAAACCTTCATCTTCTCCTTTCCCTCTGCCTCCTCTCTCTCCCTGGGCATCTTGTTAACCTCTAGCCTCTGCTCTTTCAAATAAATCTAGAAATCAGTGTCAACTCCCTCAGAAAACTCCAGGGCGATCTGCATTGGAACTGCACTGCAAACACATGCCGACCTGAAAGCGGACACATTTACAATGTTAACACACATGAGTGTCTCTCACTGTGTCTTTTTCAGTGTAAAGTGATAAAACGTGCCCATGAATAATGTCAAACTGCTTTTCTTTTGGTCAGATTTACCCCAACCAGGTAGCTCTTAAGTTTTTGTGGCTAATGTAAGATGGGAAATTTTCAGATTACTGGGTGATATACTTAAAGGGCTCTAGAATTTAAAAAATAAAAGAAAAAGAAATATACTATTTATATTTCCCAACCCTCCGTACCGTAACTACTTTTACTCATTTTTTATCTTTCCAAGATGGTGTTCTTCTCTGTGGTCGCCCTGACATCTCACTAACATACATATTTAATAACATAAAGAAGAATGAAAATTGTTCAATATTCCACTCCTTCAGCCAAACAAAAATAGAAATTTAACCCACTAATTCTAAACAGACACAATTTCACATGGATGTCTGCTGGGATAGTTGTCCCATTTAAAGCCACCCCTTTGTGACTTTCTCATCCCCAGAAGTCCCGTCAGGGAAAGCATGCTGGTGAAAACTGTCCCCACGCCATCTGTGTTTCACTCCCTGCTGACAGACAGCTTTGCTGAGCATACAATTCCAGATATTTTCTCCTAGCACATTCGTGTTATTTTCACTCAGACAAAGCTGCTGGAGGGAGACCTTCTCAGTTCTAGTCCCAAAATTTTGGGGGGAGGCTCCTGATGGCCCAGTTTGAGTTGGACGAAGCGTGAAATGACCACAGGCTCAGAACCGGTGAGGGTGAGGGGCGGGCAGAGTGTGCGAGGAAGTGTTTGTGACATGGTGGTGGTGGCAGAATGTCCAGCAATCCAGGCAGTAAATACAGTTAGCTAAGGTCGCTTAGACCTAATGTCTCCAAGTTGCGATTAGAATTTCCTAACACACCCTGTCACCACTTTCTCCAGGGAAAATTCCTTCTCATACATTCTAGGTTGTGCTTGACACATCCTCTGGCTAACTAGGAAACGTAGGAAACGCCTGTTTTCATTAATTAAGAAAAGCATCGGAATCGGGGAATAAAGAGCCCTTCCTTCCAGCCAGGCCTGCCTGGCCTCCTTCCAACATCCTGCTCTTCCCCTAGTTGCTGCCACCTGGACTCCATGGGACCCTTCAGCGTGTCCCTACAAGGCAGCCAGTGCACGGGGAGGAAACCCACGCCCCCCAAGGCTGCTGCCTGACGCGGTGCCTGCTCCTCACCCCACCTCAGCCCTGCTGTATAGGGTCTCCCTTCTTCTGTCCCATCCATTCCCCGACACCTCGCTAACCTTCGGGCAAAGCTCAGCTGCTCCTGGACCGAACAGTCTAAACCAGCTTCCTTGTCGCTCTCTACCCCAGCCCACATGTCACAAAGAAACACAGACTCAGAACTCCAAAGATCTGCTTGTTCTGTTTTCATTTTGACCAGAAGCTGCTGAAAGATGTTTTCACAGAATGTTAAATTATGTAACACTTTAATCTGGTTTCATTTTCACCATCATTCCACCATAACAGCTACTATATACGAGGTCAGACAATTAATTTCATGAACTCATCCTAGAAAAAGTGCTGCACACCTCACTGCTGAATATCACTACGATCACCTTCGAAGCACTCCCCTTGGGAGGCTATGCACTGATGCCAGCACCTAGTCCACCCTTCAAAGCCATTTTGGAACTCTTTTTCTGGAATGGCCATCAGAGCTATCGTGTCCTACCCCAAATCTGACGATTAAGTTCATGAACTTGCCACCATGCACTTACATTGGCAGTAGACACCTTACTGAGTTGTTTGTACAGCGCAAACTTAATTTTCAGATTTTGGGGGACAATGATAGCTCTGATGGCCTTTCCAGAAAGAGTTCCAAAATTGCTTTCAAGGGTGGACTAGGTGCTGGCATCAGTGCATACCTTCCCAAGGGGAGTGCTTCGAAGGTGACGGTACTGATATTCAGCAATGAGGGATGGAGCACTTTCTCTAGGATGAGTTCACGAAATAGTCCCACCTCGTACACTGCATGTAACAATTGCAGTATTCCCAATTTTGGAATAATTTCTTTAATTCTAACTTACTAAGGGAAAACAAAATCTATGGATAGTAAGGGAGGTACATCTTAGTGGTATCTTGACGATGTCACAACAATACAAGTCTTGCCTTCTTGATTCTTTATAATAACGTGAACATTTTTATTGTGTGTGTGTGTGTGTGTGTGTGTGTGTGTACTTTTAAATGTAACATAAGATGTAACTATGAAATTTAGACAAAGATCACATTTTTGAAGTGTAAGGGGTGGGGAATCTCCGCCCTCTGAAGTGTAAGGCAGGGAGAATCTTCACCCTCTGGGGGCAGAGCCATGGCAGTCTAAACAGGGTCCTGACATCTCCCAGGCCCCTGCCACACAGGGTGAGGACAATTAACATTTTTCAAGTGGGCAATACTATAATTAGAAGTTGGTTCAATTTCTGTCATTGTGATGTTCAGTAGCTATTAATAAAATTTCACCAAAGCAAAAACATGAAACACAAAGAGAAGGAAAATAAAAAAAGACTCCTAAAAACATAAAACTTTCTACAACAGTGATTATGGAACATGGATTTTTAATGAATTTCATATTGCAATGAAGACACTGAACACTTAAAAACAATTACATCAATACAATAAAAACACTTGCTTCTACAGAACACATACAAATGCATACTCCCCCCCCCACAAAGAAACTTGTTTTTCACAGATTTAAGCAACAAATCATTTACATAGGATTCTTCAGATTTCCAAGTATGTACAAAATTTTTGACTCTACAGAAACTGCTGTGCAGCAGTTGAGGAAGTGTTGCTTCGTCCAACAGCGTGTCTCGTGGGAGCCTCTTATCAATACTTTCCTCAGTAAGCACACTCTCTCCTTCTGTTAGTGAATGAAATTTTGGACGTGTCGACATCGAGGACAAAACCACTATTTCCCAGGAGCTCACATGTGGCCGATCACATGACAATTTCGTGCACGTGCACCCACACACTACCCCATCTGGTTCCTGGCTCCTGAAGTCATCGGCACTGCAGCCAGAGCAGCTGGATGGGACCCCGGCAGAGGACCAGCGGTGGCGGCACGGTATGTCCCACTCCCAGGGCACCGTGACACCATGGACCCTCATGGACATGAGGGCTAGACTACTCAGTAGAGGGGGCAAAACCTGACACTCAGGACCACAGTGACAGCCCGACTCTGATCTCAAACAGTGTGCTCAGGGCAAATGTCACACTTGAGAAATAGAACCAATTCTTGAGCTTTAAAAATAGTCTAAAAGATTTCTTGTACGTCCCTTCATTAGCAACTGCAGCTTCATATATAACAATAGTTTCTCCTGGTCCCCTTCCCTTCCAGGCTGTGTGAATCATCTCAGAATCACAATGACACAGGGCTGCAGTGCCACAAACCAGCGGCAACAGGACCTGAGCTCTAGCCCATGTCACTACGAAACAGGAGACACAGGGAATGGGGTCTCTCACAGTCGTTTTCAAGGTGACCCTCCTGTGCTTCTCCAGGGGGCCAATCTCCAAGTGGATGTAGTCAAAGGATTAAAAATACGAGGGGCAGTAACAGATACCTCTTTATCAAAACCATAACTCAACGAGAACTTGAACTCACAAACATCAGATACAGTAACTGCCAAGAAGGCAAGGCTAATGGGCCCACTCAGGCAGTGGGAGGACTGGCACTGAGAGGTGTCTGGACTGCTGAGCCAAGGGCATCTTTTCGCCCAGGAACTAGCGTCATGGCTGCCGCCTTGTCCGCTACTGGAAGCACCTTTCATCCTCAGGATACGTGTGCTGATTGTCTTTCTTGCCTTCTGAACTGAACCCCGTATTCCAGCTAAAAAGCAAAGTGCTTAGCGAGGCAACAGTGAGACGCCTAAGTTTTCCAAACACATTTATTTTTTGAGGTAGTACTCATTTATTTGCATTGTTGGCTCTCAAATACCACCAAGGAAGTGAACCCATAGAAATATGCAAACCAAAGGTGTAGAAAATAAATAAGGTTTTGTTTTCAGGTAGCAGGGCCTTCTTAAAAGGTCAAGTCACATTCAATGGATAAGTCATTTGAAAGTTCTAAAAACTGTTTATAACCACAGCTATAAACTAAAGTGCTTTAATTTTTGCTTAAGATCTGAAATCAGTGATTAGAATCATTCCATTTTAGAATTTGCTAATATGAGACCTCAGGAAATTGAAATGAAGTTCTTCAAAAAGAGCAAAATCTTTTCTTTCCAAAAGAAATTCTCTGAATGCTGAAAACAACATTCTATGCCATTCCTTTAAATTCTAAGATCCAGGTTAATTTCACAGAACTGTAACAGAATAGAGCTGAAGTGGAATCACAGAACAGCGCTCACTTACAACTTCACACGGAAGTAAACGTGGGACATTTTTATCATTCCTGCCACTCATTAGTCAACGCAAACACAGCTCTGCAGTCTTCCCAGGCAGGACAAGGTAGGTATGTAGGATTGTTCCAGAAATGCCAGGCGGCTCACACTCACCAAGAGCACAGAGGCTCACACTGGACTCACACACATGTCCAATGCCAGCAAGTCACCCGTGACGTGCTGCAGGGAGAGGCTCCATTTCCACTGACCAGAGGACACCAGCACACACACAAGACAGAACGAAACACAGGACCACGGTTCTGTACACTTCATGCAAGCTGGGTACAATGTGAAGGACACACACAAACCCCTTCTCAGGGTCCAGCGCTCACAGAAAAGGCTGGTCGGTGTGAGGGAAGCCTGCTGCAGTCGCAGGTCCATGGCAAGTACACAAGCAGGGACCGCTGGCCACCTCATTTGTCCTGCAGCAGTGCAGGGATGTTGATGTTCCAGCCAATGGCCTGCCTATCGAAGCCGCAGGTGAACAGGTTGCACGTGGGGTGGTCCTCGCTCCACGCCGAGCAGCACACCATTCTTCTATGGCCCTGTGACCAATCACACAACCCAGAATTAGTGTGCTACTCCGGAAGCACAAGGCCCATAAAACCTCAGCCAAGTGAACAGCCACACCACTTAAAGCAACTGAACTGAGAGAAGAAAGCCAACACCCAAGATGAGTCACGTGAGCCAGACAATGGGCACGGCTATAGGCCCCAGGGGCGTGCTGGGGGGAGGGCCGTGGTGGGCCGAGCAGCTCAGCACACCACAGATTCCAGGAGACACACTCCAAAGCACTTCATGATTCTTCAAGAAAATGAGTAAGATAACAGTCAGAAAAAAATAAATAATCAACTTGAAATGTTTTCATGAATAAATGATGCTAGGTAAATTTGGGAATAAACTCAATGAAATTCACTCAATGACCTTACGTGCTATTTTAACCAATTGGTTCAGGCGCTAAAGCAGCTGGAAAAACATTTTGGGGCCAAACAAAACAAGAAACATAAACGGTCTTTGGCGCAGACGCCGCGACCTTCAGGATTCTAGTTAAAGAGCAGAACATTTGCAAAGCTCAGTGTGACGTGTCTGGTGTAAATGCGCAGGTGCGAAGCCTTAGCACACGTCACACGTGGCTCTAACATGACTGTCACCATTCCGTACAATGCAGTACAAGCAGTGGGACTGAAGACAGCTACCAGAAACGACCGAAAGAAATGCTCAGGGAGGGGCATCGAGGTTCCCTATGCAAACCAGTCACACGTGAGAAGTACCACGTGCATGTCTGACAGAACTCGCCAGGCCACCAAAATGAAAATGCTGCATGCAAGGAGCCATGGAATGCAGGGCAGGGGGCGTCCTCTATCACTTGTGCTGGGACCCGAACAGAATGGTGGTCAGGTCAAGCCCTGCAGGACAAACACTGAAGTCAGGCCAGGGACTGGGCGCGGGGACAGGCCAGTGGCACCTATGGACAGGGGAGCTGGACGCCCACCCACGCCAGGCTGCAGCCCACCCATCACCTCGTGCAGGTCCCCACAGGGCTCACGAAGGGGATGGAGAAAAGGCTCCAGGAAACAGGGAGTCTGAAGACCCCTCACCGTGCACGGCCCCTGGCCCCTCCTGCAACTCCTGCTCACAGCGCTCAACCACGAAATGTGACTTACACCTGCCCCAAAGTAAAACAATGCCACCTCATGAGCCTGTCACCCTAGCAACTAAGTTCAACTGAGCATCGCTGTCTCTTTTTAAATCTGTCAGCTGAAAGAAGCTGAGACAGTATGAACCAGGGATGCCCACCTGTGGCTCTGGGACACAAAAACCGTATTTACTCATCTGAAGAAGTGTTACCAGTTCACAAAGAAATTAGATTCTATTCATCAATCTTAAGTCCTTTTGTGAATCACTTTGGAGGAAATAAACCCAAGCACAATAGAATTCTACAATTCCAACAAGGCTGAAAGTCTGCAGGTAATTAAAAGTGAAGTTGTGTCCACGGCAGGCGCACCAGCAAGAACTGCTGAGAACACTCTTATTTTCTTGAGGGGAAAGAGTATCAAAGTGATGAAGTCACTCACTTTTGTGCCGCATGGCAATTTTGTATGGCACCCTCGGGTGCTGCTGAGAGAGGACAGACACATCGGTGACACTCAGCGGGCAGCCAACAGGAAAACCCCCCGGGAGCAGCAGCTACAGCCCTGTGATGGGCTGGGAAGCTCTCTGCAGCTGCTCGAACCCCGAGTAGTTTTTCTGTGACATGCACGCCTAAACGACAAACTTCCAACAGTACACGCAGCAGCCATACAGGGAAGAGACAGCGTATCTCGAGGACAGAGGGCTTTCAGAACGTGGGTGCCCCTTAAAGAGAAGGTGCTGCTGTGTTGGCAGCGAACCCCACTGATCATTTGCCTCCAGAAGTACCTGGGTCTGGGGGGCTGGCCTGCGGGCTGCGACTGTGCTGAGGCTCACCCGGGAGGGGACACAAGGAGCTGTGGTGGGAACCTGGGCTGCACAGATGCACGACTGTAGCATCAGGGCCTGGTTCCTTCAGAAAGAATGAGGTATCACAGTGACATGCAGAGAAGGCCGAAATGAAGCAAAGGAGACAGTGGCTGCAGAATGGAGACGCAGTCAGGCACAAGGCCCAGGGAGAGGAAGGAGCCGCCCCATCACTCATGAGGACAGTCCCTCACACCGGGAATCACCCAGGGAATTGACCCAAACACAGGCTCCCAGTGCCCCTCCCACACTGAGCAACAGGTCAGGGTGATGGGCAATGCCAACTGACCCCTCAGTGCACACTGACACATTTGGGCTGACTCGGGCCATCCCAACTCCTAGGAAAGCCACATCGACAGTGCATTGTGTCTCGGCGAATGGCCATGGAAAGGGGTGTCCTGGTTGGGGTCGGAGGGGCGACCTTTCCTAAGAAGCTTCTGCAAGCACGACCACTGCTCCTGCCTGTGAGTTCAGCCGCCACTAAGCTTCCCAGCATGGCGGCCTGCGGGGCCACGCGCAGAGGAGATCCTGAAACACGGCTGGTGACACCGAGGAACAGAACACTTGATCTCATTCAAGGTAAACTTAAAAATCAAATGCTCAGGTACTGGGAAGCATTTTCAATGTTAAATTTCAGGAACTCTAAAAACAAATCAAGTATTTCCAAAGAACCTCTAGCACCCACAGAGTTAGCAAGGAAGAAGGGATGTAAAATCTCTGATGACATGTTCGAATGACATGATTCTGGAGAGATTCCGTTCAATACAGTTCAGATGCCCTCTCCCTGTGCAAAGGGCTGAGGAGCCCGTGAGCACTCACGTACCTGCCGACTGCTGTGTGGCAGCCGTGCCAGCCGCACGCCCGACATGTCGAACAACCTCACTTGTCGGTTGTCGTGCGGGAGGGCGATGATTTTCTGGCCAACGCACACATTGATCCTGCAAAGAAGAGATAAGAGGGGGTTACGTATAAAACAGAGACAGCACAGGTCTCTGAGTTTACACATGGTGATGCAGTAAAGGATGTTTCAGGACAAATACATCAGCAAAGCGCAGGTGTTACCTGTCCAGCCCTTCAGGACAGAGAGCCAAGGCACTTCTACAACACTGGGCCGTCACTGGGTCATTCTTAAGCTCGTGCAGCTCACTCACACTAACCGGGTTTATACCAAGGAGGTTCAGTATTTACAGAATACTGAATCTGCATTAGAGGATCACTAATAAGCACGTCCCCTGGAGTCTAAGCCACTTTCCCAAGGCTCTATCTATTAAAGAGTAAATTTACATCAACAAGACGTCGCACCACCATCAACGCAATCCACCCTTTCACACCGAGGACACAGCCGAGCGAGCGCAGCTTCGTCACCTGTTGATGGCGGAGTCTGTGCGAATCGTCGCAATGGGGGACCTCATGTTCTTTAAGTCCCAGACCTTGACGGTGCGGTCGTCACTGCCGGAAACGACGTTGTCTCCCACGGTGAACACAGCAGAGGTCACGGTGCTACAAGGAAAGGCACAGGGTCGGCACGGGGACTATAGTCACTACTGCAGGGCACACGGCAACCTGAGCAAGGGCCCACGTGCTCCGGCCGCACACAGGGAAGGCAGGTGGGAGCGGCGTTCACTAGCCTGGTTGCGGGGACCGACGCACAGTGTGCATACCCCACACATGTTTTCACTTGTCCATTACACCTCAACACAGAGGAAAATTGAAGGTGAAATGAGAGGGTCACGACAATAACCTCCCCTTCCTGACCACGCTGGCCCTGAGGTACAGCCTCCCAGGGCCACCTTTAAGGGCCACCTTTTTTTCAGAGGCAATCACAATTAGCTACAAATACACCACATATATTTTGCATACACAACCTCATTACTTCTCACAATAATTTCAAACTACTTTCATCTCACTTAAGAGTCTAAAACACGGAATAAGCTGTTCAGGTTCAGAAAACCCCGGTCCAACCCAGATCATAGCTACACTGGTTAAACCTGTACCAAGTCTCCACCAGGCAGGTCTGCACCCTGGCACAACTGGCATGGGGTGCCCTGTGCAGCCTCCCAGCCTCTGCCCACCCGATGCCGGGCCTGCCCCTCTCCAGGTGCAACATCACCCACTGCAGCCAGTGTGTGACACTGGGAAAAGGGGGCTGAGGGAACATGGAGCATCAACCTGGGCAGCCATCGGATCCCACAGGGTCCTGATGAGAATGAGGAGCTGCTCCCTGTCTGTGTGGAGGTCACAGCAAGGTTCGGAGACTCCTACAACTGGAGGACTCTGGCAGCGTGCACCCTCTCTGCTCTGTGGAGTTTAGCCCTCAGAGTGTGGGCCACATTTAGTTAGCATCCTGCTAACCTAACGGGAAGTCTCCACAAAAGACCGCCTAGCCCCATGTTAATGCAACGTGGAAAGACATTAGGCTTTTAATAAATCACAGCCCTGACAGCTATTGTGGGCATCAAAGGAAGAAGCTGGCACAGAGGCAGGCGTCCCAAGGCACCTGGACTCGGGTCCCACAGGAGCACGGGTACCTCGGCCGCACACTGCAAAGTGCAGCCCACTGCCAAACTCCAGCAGACTCATTTGTCTTGTCGCCGGGAGCAGCCGAGCATGTGCTTCCAGCTGACAGCAGGGTACCTCCTCGCCACACACCACTGCCTGAACTGGAACATTCCGCCCCCTTTGAGGGTCTCAATCAACGCGAGACTGCGGTGCCAGCACTCCTCATTAGGACTAACAGCTGTGCTCCCGTCATACATACTCAAAGCTGCTTTGCATAACAATCTCCGGAATTTCACACTAAGAAAAAAACACACGATGTGGAAAAGGCTAGCCACTGTCAGAAAGTGATTGCAGAGCACCTACCTACACCATTCCTTACGTGAGACGTGGCTCCCACAAAACAAGCCACCCTTCCGCACCAGGGCAGAGGGCAGGAAAGGAGCGCCTGCCCCAAAACACAGGCTGCACCTCCTCAGGTGCTGGGGCCCGGCTGTGAAAGCATCGAGCACAGACCAGTGAGGCCCCCACACCATGCCAGCCACCTGCTCAGGTGCGGTGTTCATATCAACGCACGGGCCAACACCTGCTGACGGGACACAAGGGTCACAGCGCTCTCGCACCAGCCAAGGCAGAGCTCTCACAGGACAGCAGCACATGCCACATGACACTGTCGTGACTGCAGCCTCTGCATACAACACCATCAGGTCACCACATCCCTTCCCAAACAGTTCTAGAAGCTGGGCTTTTAGTAGTGACACTGTCTGCGGGCAGACAAGCAGGGGTCTTCGAGAGCATGTCCCACCACGTGTGCTTTACTGCACTCACGGCACTCACGCACCACCGCCGTTTCCTGAAAGGAAATGAAGTCTCACCCCCACATCAGCACATATCTGAGTACTCCCTGAGGGCCGGCTCCCCAGACAGCAGACGCTAACGCCCAAGGCACTCAAAGGAGGGTCAGACTCGAATCACTCACGACTCTTACTCAGGACTGAAAATTCCAGATGGTAAGGCTGCTCACACTGTCACCTAGCTGCTCCCTCACCAGGACAACTGTCCCGTCTAAATTACCAACAGGACTGAATTGCACAACTGTCCATCTGACAAGAAATTGTGAGCACCTACCGTGTGCAGTTCCTGCCTGCGTGTGAGACCACCAGCCATAGGGAGAAGGGCAGAACCATTCCTTGCGACCTTATATCCTAGTGGCTGTAATGACACGCTGCAGTGTGACTCTAGAGGCTGAAACGTGCGGCTGACAGTCCCTTCGGGAAAGCTCCTGTAGGACCCAGGTCTGCCACTGGCCGGAAGGGCTCTGGAAGTGGCCTTGAGAGTTGGTACAAGCAGTACACTCACTTCACTTGGCTAAATTCTCCTCCTTAGAGGAGAATTAATAATGAACCTTTTCCACAGATTAGTCAAAGATGCCAGTTCCACACAACCTGACATAAAATGATTTACAGAGGTTAAAATGAATAAGATCAAGGTCAAGACTCTGACTTCCTTTCAGTGGAACCAGGTCCTTGTTTCATTCCTATTTATTACTGTAACAGTCAACCGTAAGTAAGTTCTGAATTACCTGTAATGACCTCAATGATTTTACAGGAACCTCTGAGGAATGCATTCCATTTAAATTAGGTGAGGAACAAGGTCCCTCTGGATGTAATAACCTAACTTTCCATTCTCTTATTTTCTGGATCCGAGACTCTGTCTGTTACACACTCACATAACAGCCAATGTCTCAGCATCACCATATGAGTCTGTGTATAAAAACTGGGAAGGAAAGAATTTCAAAGGTTTCATTTCCTCTTAAATCTTCAAAAAAATGAAAAACTTTTACATGTGCTTTGAAGGTGGTATGATAGAGACAAACCCTACTCTTCGCAATAATTAGCAAAATTAAAGTCAGAAATATATCAGGGGCTGCAAGATTTTTCCTCTCAAATATACTAGTAGATTGGTCCAAAAAAATGCAAAGTTGAAGGAGGGTTACCGCTGCTTTAATGGGTAAGGAGAAATGAACTTCCACCAGACAATGCATGGTGCCGTGCGCATAGCCCTGGATGTGCAGTGACGCCTCACGGGGCCTGGGAGGGTCCTTCACCGGTAACGGAGGGAGAGTGACCTGAAGAGCTTCTCACTGGAGTGTGGGGCAAGGGCCCTTACAGCCTGAGACTGTGTGCAAATGTACTTGCATATGTGTGTGTGCACCCACCAAATGTGACATGGATGTAATGTGATGCATGAAGACAGGTATACACCGCACGTAGATAGGTGCATGTGTATATAAACAGGTGCAATTGCATGCGGGCAGGTATATACACATGTGGGCAGGTGTATAAATGTGGGCAGGTATATACATGTGTGGGCAGGTGCATATACGTGTGGATAGGTGTGCATGCATGTGGACAGCTATATACACCTGTGGATAAGGGTATACACCTATGAATAGGTATATATGAGTGTGGACAGGTGCATATGTGTGTGCCATGACCCACCGTCCACTGCAACTTTGGTAACTACACTCAGAAACAAGTTAGTACTAAATAAGATGAACCTGTGAGGCAGCTTGCGGACAGACTCTGCCCGTCTCCACCACGGGCCTATACACAGCTGGCTCAATGACCAGGCACAGGGGTCATTCAAGACAGTCAAAATCTCCATCGCCGAGTTAACAATGTCATGCTGTTAAAACACGTTTTCAAAGCACAACACAAAACTCAAAGCTATTTTCTCCTTACCAAGTACATGATCTAGAATTTAGTATTTAATACAGAATATCTCCCCTGGTATTTGGCAATAAAAGCATGTGAAAATGTCCTAACGTTAATAAAGCAAACATAATGTTTTGACTGATTTTTTATAATTTTTGTCCTGTTGGATGCAGTGTTTTGTTTTCTTTAGAAGAAAGTGCTGAAATTCACATTTGGGGGTTAAAGTTGCAATCCTATGGACAGAATTAAAGCAAAAAGAAACAACTTTGCATTTTCAGTTACTTTAACTGTGTTGAGCTTATTTCAGATGTTTTCAATGCCAGAGTGTATCACACTTTTAATATCGTCAGCCGGCTACAGACTAGTCATTGGCCACCTGTGGGGGAAGCTTAATGACCCAGTGACAGACTCAACTGTCAGTCCCTTTTTATAGCAACTGAAACAAACAAACAAAAAAACTAAGAAAAGGGGTGGGGGACACACTCCACCGAGCTCCACAGGGAAGGAGGTGATATTGGGAGGCAGGAATCTGGGTCCTTCTGGTAGAGAACAACCTAAGTGAAGATACTTAGTGGATTTAACTAAAAAAATGTTTTATTACAGTAAAAGGCTCTTGCAGAGCTGTCTGTATCCACAATGCCAGGGTGGGTTCGCTGGAATGGCCCGGGTTCCAGGTCCCACCCCGGGGCGGGGCGCAGAGAGGGGCGGCGGGCTAACTGACAGGACGCCTTTAAACATCGCCTGCTACTGAGAAGACATCATCTGAAAAATGCAGAAATACGAGGGGGGACCCAAAAACCCGAAATTTATTTTATAAAAAACTATGTATTTATTCTTATACGTTTAAACTTCAGTCACCTTCAAAGTACTCCCCATGTGATGTAACACACCTATCGAGACACTTTTTCCACTGCTCAAAACAGTGTTTGAACTCATCGATTTTGATGCTTTTTAGTGCTTCTGCCGTTTTTTTGTTTTACTTCCTCCACTTCGGCAAAACATTTCCCTCTGAGGACATTTTTTATCCAGGGAAACAAAAAAGGTCACTCAGGGCGAGTTTGGGTGAACAGGAGGGTGGGGCCCAAGGGTCATGCTGTTTTTCATCAAAAATTGCTCAACACAGTGAGGCAGGTGTGTTGTCATGGTGCACGTTGTTTGTGTAAATCACCCTTCATGAAATGGGCAAATATGTTGAAAGAGTCTCCAAAAAAATTCATTGAAGTCAAACACAGCCTCTCACAATGCCAGGTGGTACCGTGATGCAGATGGGTTCCTATCACCTATGAGGGGAAGCCTGTCCTACGAGGGGACCGCCCTCCAGAAGATAACTCCAGGTATTTTGAGGTGCCCCCTCGTATACATACCAGGGTTTAGCTTATTTCAAATGAAAACCACTGGATTTCAGTCCCAGCTTTTGATGAAGACAGAAATATATATTAAAATAAACTGCCAGCAGCTGAAATTCCTATGGCATTCCATATTTTCCAATTAAACGTTTCTATTATTTCCAAGTAGAATACACTAAAATTTCTCATTCCTGCTATTAGAAAAACAATGTTATATAGAGTATCTAAAATTACGTTTCATATAAATTGGTACACCTGGGGGTCTAATAGCTAGTCAAATAACAGTCACAATTATACAAAATATATCTATTATGGTAAAATTCCCATTATAACGAAAGATTTCACAGTACAGAGTGAAAATGAACATAGTACATCAAAAAAGAAAATGGCACGTTTGTCCTTTCTGGCAATGATGACAGGAGCCTGCACATAGCTTTCATTAGGGAGCCCAGTCTCCGTCCAGTAAAAACAACAGTACAGATTTCAAGGGGGCCCGCTCAGCTGTAGGTTTTCGTTTTATAGCGAAGCATTAAATCTCAAACTGTTCTGTTTCAAAAAGGCATAGAACCCATGTAAAAGTATAGACGGAACAGTGAAAATGGAAAGAAAAAAATAATCTCCCAGCTCCTGGAGAACTGGACGTAAAACTAGGCAATGATGTTGACATCTGTCCAGCTACATCTCACCTTAATAAGCATAACACACAGAAAAATTCAAAGTAACTGGACAGTGAGTTATATCATGCAAGGCATGAGATTAAGTTAATGTGAAATACGCTGTCACGTGTTTTTAAGAACTACGGCTCTGTGTGGGAGAGGAGGGAGGAGGAGTCAAATACATGGTGATAGAAGGAGAACTGACTCTGGGCGGTGAACACTAAATGCAAAACATAGATGTTGTGTTATAGAATTGTACACCTGGAACCTGCGTAATTTTTACTACCCAATGTCACCCCAATAAATTTAACAATAAAAAATAATGCTCTATTTAAGCACCGCTCCACTAAAAACACACTCCACATTCACCAACTGAAGAATGGCCAAGCCCTGAGAACTGGACATCTGAGCTTGGTGTTCAACATTCAGCAAGAGTCCGGTGGAAGGACTCAGGCAAGTCCCCTAGACAGCAGGATGGAGCCTGCGAGAACACCTGGCTTGCTTCCTGGGTGGTAGACACTGTGCTCACTACTGGAGATGCCAATAGCACGGCTCAGCCTGGCCCAAGGGACAGACAGCAGGGCAGCAGCCAGGCCTGTGGGCGTCCTCCAGGACAGAGGCCCACAGGTCCGGGGCAGCGGGAGAAGCCCGAGCCTCAGAAGAGAGCGCCGCTGCGGGACACAGGCTCTCAAGCCGGGTCTTAATGCAAGTATGCCTTTGCATGGGGACAAGAAAGGTAATGCATTCAATGGGTTTTACCTGTCTCATGGGCGCAAACCTAGAGAACCCAGGCCAGAGACAAAACAGCAATAGTTACAGATTAAGAGTCCCCTGTACAATACCCCACTTCCTGCTTTCCCAAACTGCAATGACCTCCAGAGGCTTCCTGAGATGAAGCAGGAAGGCTGTCTTCCATGGATAAAGCACCTGCAGCCCCACCTGCTGACCATGCAGTGAGGGGTCACACCAGGCAGGGGCATCTCCCCACCTGCGGGTCCCGCTGCACCCGGGACGGGGAAACAGAGACCTGTGCCTCCAGACATGCAATTCAGCCCCTAGCCAATCCCTGCTGATTCTCCCAGGCTTCAAAAAGGTAAAGCAGGTTTGTGGCCAAAGTTCTGTTAGGATAGGGCCCAACAGCCAGCCAGGTGGAGGGTCGGTGAGGGTCTGTGTGTCTGCTCCCAGAGCACACCCTGCAAACATGAGTGATGTCAAAACTAGGTGCAAACAAGCCGAGCTGCATGAGGACTTTGGGAGTGGTTATGAACAGCCTCAATGTAACCACTCACACCACCACCCCGACCAGCTCTTCCCTGATCCCCTCTCCCACTGCCCCACTCTGTCCTCATCCAATGTCTTAAGAGAGTATCAGTGACTTCTCTTAGTCTCCTAAATTCTTTGACATCCCCATGTTTAGGAAAAGAGTAGACACTCTGAAAGACAGTGGAGGTGGAAATTAACATGAAAATTAAGATAAAAACAAAATTTTCCTATCCTGACAAAACCTTTTTCATGAACAGTTAAAAAGAGACATCTGAACGACTGTGACTCACTCCGTGTGGCCCTGGAAAACGTTCACAGAGTGGATGGATGGGTCCCTGAAATCCCATAGCCGGAAGGTCGTGTCCCGGGAGGAGGTCACCACGAGCCGCTGGGTGGGGTGTGTGCAGCAGTGTGTGAGCTCCTGATCATGCCCTGCAACCAAAGATGACAAAAGCACAGCATCACCCACCTGCAGACACAGTTACAGTGAAGCTTTCTTAAAGACAGAAAATCAAAAACGTCTTCATGGTTTCCACTGTCAGTGTTCGCTGTTAAAGTCAACATAAGGAATCAATAATAGCATGTGGGGTCCCGGTGGGACGGGTTTTCCCTGAGGAGTTGGGCATTCTTGCACTTGTGCATAAAGTGAGCATGTCACTGAGTGAGACTGTAATTCACATCCTGATCTAACAATTAAAGGTCTGGCAAATCCTTCTAACGGGCTGAGCGTGCAGAAAACTTCATTCTTACTTCTCACTTCCAGAATAACTTCTCATATCCTAATATATGGAGCCCTCAGTAAAATACAAATTTTAACACTCAATGAGGAAATGCACCTGCTGACAAATTTGCAAAAACACCCATGGTGGGCAGAATTCTAAGATGGCCTAGAGACCCTCCAGCCCTGGTAGACACGGCCTATATTATTTCCTCGGGCTTGGACAGAACTTCCAAATGTGAGGAGCTACCACTCTGGCACTCTCTTCACAGTATGAGGCAAAACAGACTCTGCTGCAGCTATAACTGAGGCCTCCAAATCAGGTGGCTTTGAGTTAAATCAGAAGATTGCCCTGGGTGGGCCTGACCTAATTAGGCTGGGCCCTTTCAAAGAGTCCAGACACAGATGCTCTGCTGCCAATCTGCAAGAAATACAAAAGCCATTGCGGGACAAATACTCCTCCAGATGGGGCAGCGAGGGACCCAAGGGCATGCTGGATGCTAAGAGTGGTCCCAGCTCACAGCTACAAGAAAACAGAACCTCAGTCATTCACCACAAGAAAATGAATCTTTCCAGCAACAGTGAAAAAGAGGACCCCAAACTTTGATGAGACCCTGAGCAGAGGGCGGCGAACATGTGCTCAGATCTCCCGACCCACGAAGGCCATGAGAGTGAATTTATGATATTTTAAGACACCAGTTTGTGGAAATTTGTTACAAAGCAATAGAAAATGAACATACCAGACATATCTCAAACATCTGGATACCACATGCTACAACTGAATTCCCCTAAAGGTAAAACTGGCTTCTGACAGTTCTGTTAGCCAGGATCTCTAGAAACCACAGGCCGAGTGCCCAGAGAACCATTCTGCACAGGCAGGACAGTGCAGACAGCACAACCCGGGCAGAGCAGGGGCCAGCGCTGGAGTACCTGTCAGCGAGTGAAGGAGCTCCGCCGTCTCCACATCATATAGGTTCGCCGTCCGGTCCCAGGATGCTGTCACCACCTGCTTCCCCCCGACCAGCCAGTCGGCAGCTATGACCACACCCTGGTGACTTTTAAGAGACGTCAACGGCACCCGGATGGTAGGACAGTCACTGGACACGTCTCCATCCACGTCAGCTTCATCTTTATCAGAGCACTCAACTTCGTCCTCGCCACCTATCTGCTGTCAAAGGCAAGAGCAGAGGACTGCTGAGGATTGTGGATCTTTTCTGATGCAGCTACACAATCAGACGTTGTCACTTGTCTTTCTAGGACCTAATCACTGGCCAACACCAGTGCAGTGTCGGGCATGTAACTGGTACTCAGTAAGTGTTTTTCACCTTTGTGAGTATCCACTTGGCTAAAACCCAGGGCCAAATACAAAGAGGAAAAAAGTCAAGGCCACTATGACAGCAAGGAGCTATAGTTCATCTCCACCAACCAGTAAAATGGAAAAAAAATGATTTTCAACACTTTAGATTTTTACCCCATATTAGGAATGCAATAACACTAAACAAACACAACTGAAAGTCAATACATTTATCAATAAAGAAAGGAATATTTCAATCCTCAGGAGCCTGCTTAAGATATATTTAGAATACCATTACTATAACAATAGATACGAGAATTCACTTTATTTCCCTACAGTATAAACAATGACTTTTGTCAAAAGCTAAAAATAAAATAAAAACATAAAAGTCATCCTAGGTTTCAGCTCTTTAATAAAGAGTTTATCCACTCACCCCACAAATATTTACCAAGTATATAGAGAGTGCCAGAAAACAGAGCACAGAAGAGAAGCAAACCATCTGACACATACTCATGGAAGAATGCACAGCCAACGATGAGGGCACTGACGCCAGACCTGGTCAAGTCCCTGGTCGAGTCCCTGCCTCGGGGAGCTTACTTGCTAGCAAGGAAGACAAACCTCACACACACACGAAAATGTATGTTGTATACATGGAGCGCACACACTGGTGTGGGAATACATGCCATGTGTATGCATACACAGTATAGGAATATGTAACACAGTACAGGAATAGGTGTCACATGTACATACCAAGGTCTGACAGTTAAGCTCACGAAGTTGTCACCATGCGCCTACATTGGGAGCACTATAAAAACAACTCAGTAAGGTGTCCTAACCTTGGTATATCTGTGTCTCACAGCTGTGTTCATGTCGACATGTGGTGGTGGTATCTTGCTGAGTGGCATTCATTATTTTTGTGTGTTTCTGTGTGCCATCGTGAATGTCAGAGCTTGAATTAGAGCAAGGAACAACATGAAATTTCTTCTTAAACTTGGCAAGAGTGAAAGTGAAATCAGGGACATGTTAGTCCAAGTTTATGGGGATAATGCCATGAAGAAAATGGCAGTGTACAAATGGATTAAACATTTTTCTGAGAGGAGACAAAGCGTCACTGATGAAGAGAGTTCAGAGCGGCCAGTAACGAGCAGAACTGACAAAAACATTACAAAAATTTGTTGAATTATGCATCAGAATTGTTGGTTGAAAAAAAAAAAAAAGAATTGTTGACTGACTGTAAGAAGCATAGCAGACCAAGTAAACACTGATAGGAAACAGGAAAATCTTAACCGAAAATCTTGGCATGAGAAAGGTGTGTTCAAAAATGGTCCTGAAGGAGCTCACCAATGAACAAAAGCAAAGGAGAGTCCAAGTTTGCCAAGACCTCTTTTGAGAAGCAAGACGATGTTTTGGGCCATGTTATCACGAGTGATGAAACATGGGTGTATTAATACAACCCTGAAACAAAGCATCGAATTGCACAATGGAAGTCAGCCAATTCTCCATGACCAAAGAAGTTCTATCAGTCCAAATCAAGAGTCAGAACAATGTTGCTAACCTTTTTTGATATCAGAGGGATCGTTCATTATGAATTTGTACCAACTGGACAAATAGTCAACCAAGTGTACTCCGTGGAAGTGCTGAAAAGGCTGCATGAAATAGTTAGATGAAAATGACCTCAACTTTTTGCCGACAACTCATGGCTCTTGCGTCACAACAATGCGCCAGCTCACACGGCACTGTCTGTGAGGGAGTTTTTAGCCATTACCCAAATAACTGTATTGGAACACCCTCCCCGCTCACCTGGTCTGGCCCCAATGATGTTTTTCTTTACCCAAAGATAAAGAACATATTGAAAGGAAGATACTTTGATGACATTCAAGACATCAGGGGTCATATGTTGACAGCTCTGGATGACCAATCCAGAAAGAGTTCCAAAACTGCTTTGAAGGGTGGACTAGGCACTGGCATTGGTGCATACCTTCCCAAGTGGGTACTTTGAAGGTGACCATAGTGATACTGAGCAAATGAGGTAGGTAGCACTTTTTCTAGGGTGAGTTTGCAAACTTACTTGTCAGACCTCATATACATAGTAGAGGGATATGTCACATCTACACCTGTAGTACTGGGACAGGTGTCACACACATACATAGTATAGGGATGTGTCACATGTACGTACAGTACAGGAACAGGTGTCACCAGTATGCAAAGATTCAGTAATAAGGTTAAGAAGAAACATAAAGCAGGATGAGGGGTGGATGGTCACGAGGGCTGCCCTGTACAGAATTATTAGGGAAAGACTGGCTCAAGTAACCTGTGCGTCAGGATGTGAAGGGAGTGCAGCACACAAATGCTTAGGGGAACAGCATTCCCACCCGAGGGAATGGCTGGTGTGAGGGCTCAAGACGGGAGCTGACGAGCTGTGGGGGCGGAGGGTGCAGAGGGGACACAGGGGACGCCGCCGTGGGTGCATGTAAAAGCCAGCAGAAGAGGAAAGGACTCCGGACTTCATTTGGTCATGCGCTGGAAAATCACCAGATGGTTTTGGGCGAGGAAGTGAGACAGGCTGCCTCATGCTTTAAAGAACCAGCATTCCGTGTGAACGGACATTCCAGAGAGAAAAGTGAAACAGGGAGTCATGGGCTGAACTGTGTCCCCCCCAAATTCACATGTGTACTTCAGAATGTGACTGTCACGTGCAGACGGGGTTCTTAAAGAAGTGAAAAGGGGGTCACAGCGACCTAACAGGTAATCTAAAACTGTTTCCATGACCCCATCCAAAGATTCTCTCATCAACATGATGGGTGCCGGACATGATGGACCTCGTGACCCACCACGCACCCACAAGGATTAAGAAAAACTCACTGGTCCAAGTTGAAGGAGAAAACGCCTATCTCAAAGCTGTACAGACGCATTTCCTTCAGAATCCAGCACTGCCAAGTCACCTGGCGGGGGCCTCGCTCCTGCAGCCTCGCGTGTGCTGGGAGGCAAGGGCAGGGCTGTCACCGCGTCCTCGTGGGCAAGGCCCACCCAGGACCCGGCCTGACCAAGTGGGGAGTGGTTCCAGTCACTGCCTACAATGCAGGCTCAGCTGCCCAGGATGCACTGCTTCCCTGGCTCAGCGGCACAGGGACAGGGTGTGTGGAATGACAGACAGACACTACAGCTCATTTCACCTAACAGGAATGTTACGATCTCTGTGTGACGGCAAACACACTCTGGGCTCAAGTGGCACAGCTGCACCCGCCAGTATGAGAAAGACGGATGGTTTAAATCAGTTCATTCCCGCTTCTCATGGGCAAACTCTTTTGTCACCTGAGGTAAAACTTTACCCAAGTAAAAACGATGTTACACATACCACTAACCGATCAATACATGGTTTTCTTATATCAAAGACAGACAAGTTGTCTAAAATCAAATATGCAAAATATTAAGAAATATAACGTTATCACAATTTAAAACATAACGAGAAATGTTTAAAATTTGTGGAAAGGAAGGGGAAAGCAGCACGTGCATATACAAAGAAAGGCATGTCTAGACACCACCCTGGTCTGCTCAGGCTGTGGGAGTGAAGCACCAAGACCGAGGGACAGCAGTATGGTTTCTGGAGAGGACTCTCTTCCTGGCGTGCAGATGGCTGCCTTTTCCTTGTGTCCTCACATGGCCTCTTCCAGGTGCAAGCAGGGAGAGAAAGCTCAAGAGCTCTCTGCTGTCTCGTAAGGACACTACTCCTATAGGACCAGTGCCCCACCCTATGACCTCATCTAACCTTAATGTATTCTTTAGGGACCCTACCTCTAAACACAGTCACATTGGGGGTTAGGGCTTCAACCTATGGCTTGCGGGGGGATACAGATATTCACTACATAAGATATTATAAAGTTATCCTAAAATTTGCCAACATCCAGAACCCTACCCACATACCCCAGGTTGCATTTTCAGGGTAAGTAAAGGTGCTGCTTACACTAGTGTCAGCCACAGGCTGGGGTGTGGGCAGCTGGACCGCATATCTCCAAATGTGAGCCGTCTGATCTCCAGAAGCTGAAGAGAGAAATTGGGGGAAAGTCACCCAAAGTGCATACCGTATGTAAAATGTGCCTCCTGTGAGGCTCTGAGCATCATCAGACATGTGTGACTTAGTCATCGTTAGTGAGACAAATGCGATTCACACAAGTAGCTATTTCTGAGAACGCCAATGCTTTTGAGAACAGAGCAAATGCACAAAATTAAGATAATACTTAGAACAATGTTTCCCTCTTTTATTTTAGGGTGGAAAGCTGTGATGGTTCAGAAAAAAATACACAAATAATCGGTTTTATTCTCCACCTACCTAATCTAAGTAAACCGAAACCCAATTAGACTCTGACTGGCGGTTATAACGGGTTCCCAGGTGTTTCAGAAAAGTGCATAGCACACAAATGCGCATTCCCATCGTTCAGCATGATGGAGCACACGACTCACCAGGCACCGGCAAGTACTACAATCTCAATTCCACCAAGTCTGCAAGGTGGCGCTTGGACTTGGGAACAGAAGTCGGGGGTCAGCTGCCAGCCTAGACAGGCCGCAGGTGTGCCACTCACCCTCACAAGAGCACTGTCGGAACCCCACCTTCTCCTCAGGGCTGTAGAATGTCCCCAAAGAAGTGGCCATGTACGGACAGTGATACCTCTCTCAGGTGTCAAATGAAATCACTGCCTGTCCTGCCACTCTCTCCTCCAATCAGCACCGCATCCGCACTCCCATCCCACACCCCTCCCTGCAGCCTCACTCCTTGACCCGTTTCAGTTCCCATCGGCTCCCTTCTGAGCTGGCTCGACCTCAGCCCCTCCTTTCCAACCTCTGGTTGTCACTGTCTCCCTCTATCCTCCCTCTTCCCAATCACACAACAACTGGTCGATTTAGTAAAGTTTAAACTCCTCACCTACTGCACTCCCTGTTTCTTCAGGTACCAACTAGCTACTGTGCTCAGGCCCAGGATACTCCAACTGACCATCCCATCATACTCCGCTCACATGTAAAAGCACCAGTTTGAAATACTTCCATCCTTGATCCGAGGCCAGCAAAACCATGCCCACGTGCCACACCAGGCAGCCACCCACGCTGTAAACAGCATCTGCTGCACGCAGCCACGTCCACCATCTGTGCGTCTCTGCTGCTTTCACACTAACACAAAGCTGAGTGGTGGTGCCATGTGCCACGTGATCATCAAAGATAAAAACATTTACTCCTGGTCCTTCACAGACAAAGCCTTCTGACCTCTGGTCCAACCAAACACTATCAATGTCCCCAAAACACCACCAAGGTCCATGGCTATGGGACTTTTTAGAAGAAAATGCCTCAGTATGACAATGAAGGTGCTTTTAAAACTGCTGTATGAAATGACAAACCCAAGCTGCCACAGCTCAGGAGAACCCACCGGGAAGGAGGAAGAAGACACGGCACGACTGCTTCCTCGTCCATGTTTCTCGGGTGCACACGGGAGCAGGCACTCAGCGGGCATGACAGGCCCTCAGAGAACTGAGGCACAGTCTGCCAACAATCATCACCGTGTGAGCAGGGCAAGCGGGCAACCACAGTGCTTCACAGACAGTTTCAAGAAGAGTAGGGATCAACGTCCATCTTGCTATAAAGTCAAGCTCATGGAATTTCCAATCCACTCCTCACCAAAACAAGTACGATGTATTTCTTTACTCATTTCCCATGCAAATCACAGACATCTACCAGCAACTGTCTAACTTTAATGCAAGGCATGGATAATGTGGATGTGACTGATAGGAGTGATTTACAGCTGCTTTACGATTATCAATAACTTAGTTCAATAAAGAAAAAATCAACATACCAGTGAGAGCCAACTGCTCTGATGGATGGAATTTTATAGAATTCACTGCAAAATAAAAATATTACAAGAAGAGGTTTAAAACAAAACATTGTCAATATTTATTATAGCTACAGCACGTAGTGCCTTTCTGTACAACACTAAACAAGACACAGGCGGCGTCAGTCTGACGCTGCTTCGGGCCCACACTGGGAGGCACAGCGTCTGACACCGACTCGGCACCCCAGCTCGCTCACCTGACCCCACGTGGCCCGAGTACTTGACGAGGCATCTCCCTGTCTCGATGCTCCACAGTAAGGCTGTGTGATCTGCAAAGTGAGACAAACACAAGGCTCTGAGCTGTCACTGGTCATGTGGTCTTTTTATTAAAAGAATAAGATAAACATTCTAAAAACGAGGTGTTTCATTACCTCTACTGTCTCTTACAATTCTGACTCTACTACTCTGTAAACACAACTGATCAAAGAAGCATTTCCAAGGAGACAGGAGGGTGGGCGACTGCTACCCTGACTGCGCCATGCTGGAGACCTGAACACAGAGGCAGCCACAGCCTGGCCTCGTTTGCTAGTGAAATATTAAAACTTTTCAGAGAATCACACAATTTTCAAGTGCAAATAGCAGTGAAATCCAGTCATAACTGATCTGAGGTAACAGGTGCTCCAGTGGCCCTTTCCATGTATGGGCACAATAAAAACACAGAAAGTGGACTAAAGAGGAAAATCTGAAAAATAAATGCTAATTACCCAAATGAGATTTCAGAGACATCAGAAAAGGATCTTTTTATTCTTATTTATTAATTATAATTTCCATAAATGTTCATGTATGAACAGAGTTTTAAACAAGAGAAAACACTTTCTTCATCATTCTAACTTTTACATTTTCTATTTCCACCTAAAAAGGCAAAATCTAGTAACTTGTCAGAGCTGGACAAGTCATTTTCAACAAGTGAGCACCATATGTAATTCCAGCAACTTCTATCTGAAGAGGTGTTAGGTGATGCCCAATTGATAGCTTTCAAAAACACCTTTTCTTTAGTGAAAAGACAGTGTATCTCTCCAACACCCACTCCAAACTCAGGGTGGCCAGCAGCCCCAGGCCCCTAAATCCTGCGACAGTGGCCCCCTTCAGTGATCAAATAGCACTTCATTCGGCCTCACCTCCTGAGTGGGAAAAAATGTGAAATGTACTTCCAAAGCAGGTATACACCAATGAGAAAAACACCTGACATTTAAAATACGATGTTCCACCTTATACTGCCTCCAATAGGGACCCTCACATGGTCAGCGACATCCCACAGAAGGCACAACAGAGGTGTCAGACTGAGTGGTGACTGGGGGGCCCCACGTCCGCTCCCAGGGTCACTCTGCTTCCAACACCTGCAGCTCAGTCATTCACACCAGCTGTCTCACAGTCCTGCTGACAAGTGGTGGGGCTAGCTTTGCACTCACCAGCAGACGCGGTCCCCAGCACCACGGGCTGTGTCCTTGCCACACTGACGTCCCAGATGCCGTCCCTGTGGCCAATGTACTCTTTCACGAGCTGGCACACAGCCCTGGACGTGGTGGTCTTGAAGCTGGAGACAATCTAAGATTGTGACAGGAAGGAGTACTGTAAGTGATTTACTGAGCAAGTGTTTTTCAGTTAGAGAAGGTAAAATAGAAAAAGATCCTGGAAATGCATAAATCACTGGAGAGAACATTAAAGGAACACGACACAAGTGCAAACAGGGGGGCTCATCCAGCTGGACACTACAAAACAGGGATGACATCCTCGCTGGGGCCCAGAGACCCCCGTTCCCCAACTTCAGAACCTCATCCTACCACAGAAGAAGGCCTACTTATGGGCTGGAAGTCACTCTTCCCCAGCTCCAAATCACACAAAATTTCCAAATTAAAAATAAATAAATAAAGAGCCAGCAGGATGTGAAAGTCAGGAAGGTGTACCCCAAACCCTTAACTAATTACTTTTATTATTGGGGGTGTTTTGTTTTTCAGTTTTGGGTAACTGACGCCAATAGCCCACGTGGGGAGAAATCCAGACCCTCAGAACAGAAGAGGTCTGTCCAGCATTGCTTATGGGCTCAGGCAGCGCAGTCCGATGGGGACAGGCCCGAGACCCACACTGGCCACATGATGGTGGGGCATCACCTCACATAACACACACAGCAGACAACTCTCCCTTTCCTGGGGAGGGAAAGTAGAAAGTGTGTGAGAGAGATACTAACTAAACACAAAGAACTCTTCTGAGTTTGGTTTTTAAATTGTTCTCAGATGTAAGAATGGCTTTTGCTTTTAAGTACATCAGGATAATGTAGATCCATCAGAAGACTGAGGCCGTAAACTGAAATAGAAAAACTGGTGGCATGACACAGCTCTTTTAAACTCTGAGTTAGCAAAGCCCCGACAATGCACCTCAGCCCACTGATGTGGGTGTGAGCACACAAGTTACTCCTGACACTGATGCTGAACCTGTGAGGAGGAGTCCCACTGTCACCAGCACCGCAGGCAGGCTGTGTCTGACCCGGGATGACAAAAGGGCCTGCTCGACCTCAAAGCCATCACCTTCTTCATGAAAGCTCACATCCCATTCAACCGAGTAAGACTGTCCCTCCACGTGGAAAAGTGCTTTGGCCACATAGGTGCCATCCGGGTGCTGGATAATGTAACGCTTAGGGGACACAATTCAAGAACATGCACAGCCTTCGCCTGCAACAAGTGGTAGCAGCTTCCTTCTCTGAGACTGCCACTTCTCGCACAGACGGTAGTGTTATGAGAAATGAACCCTACCCTCGGGACGGCAAGGGATGAGGGGCTTTCCAGTGGCATTTTAGATGATAACAACAGGCAGTTCGTGAACACTGTCACATCACTCACTCTATGTGCTGCTCCCAAATGCCCGTCACACTGTAACCACCTCTTCACTCTTTATTTGGAGAAGCACTGACTCTGCCACAGTTCAAAAAGGCCCCACAAAAGGCTGAACTACTCAGGGGAAACGCTTACAACAGAAAAGCAGTAGAATGAAGCCACAAATGGATGCTCATGCCTGTCATCCTATCATTTTTAACTAAGATGACACCCATGCTACTCTAACAAAATCTGACGTGTGCACAACCTCACAAGTTTGTTTAGAGTGCTTTGCCAGTTGACCATCGCCCCACCCCCCACCCTCCAGGGCACATCAGAGGTGGTCCTCAGCCACCCCAAAGGGCAGGCCTCTCTGGCTCACGCAATGCACTTCAGTTTCCCACTATGGTCCCCACCATGCTACCTGCCGCCCAGCTGAGCCAGGAGACAGGAGATGAAGCCCAGCTGTGCATCTGCCTGCTGCATCCTGCTGGCTCTCCTACCCAGAATACACTGCAGCACCTTCCAGAACACTTTCTGGCAACAGATCACCTCTCCCATTTTCAAATAACATCTATGTTTTCATTATTATGCTTTAAGACGGGTATACACAGTGCGCACTATGCCACAAAGACCACTGGCATATGTTTCTCATAAATTCAGAGGAAGTCGTAGCATCCAAATGACTGCCTGGGCTGTAAATAGCTCTAACCCATGTCTTTAAGCAGAATATTACTGTACATTCCTTAGCTTTGCACCAATCCTATTTCTTCTAACTCATGGTAGGGGTTGGTTTATATAATCCTTTCTTCCGCTACTTTAGAAATGACCAGAAAGGTGTGGCACTCTAAGACCTTACATTGTACAATAAACTGGAACCACTGCAATAAACAATATAATTCAAGATAATATAAGAAGTTAATCGAGGAAGAACAGAGCCTCATACTACACTGTAAAGAAAAGCTTAATGTTATAATAATTTATTGAAAACTTCAAAACTAGTAAGTGTAAACTAGATAATCTATAACAAAAAAAATTAAAAATTAGCCACTTACATTCTAGTTATTATAGCAAGAAAATGCACCATTATTAAGGTTAGGTCATTAATTTACCTTTTATATCTTCAAAATACTCTAAAGTAGGCATGCACATAAAATTGCCTCAAAATATTACTTCACAGTGGTACCCCCTCATAGATAAATTAATTCTCAAAAAATTAAATCCTGCCACTTTAAGGTCAAAACAAGATACTTTAAGAAAAATCGAAATATCACAAGTGTCCCTGTTTGCCTTGGAGACAGACCTTCACTTCCTGATCATTCTTAGAAAATTAGAAAAGATGATCTAAAACATAATTATAGCTCAGAACATAATTTTCCTTGCTTTATACCCATTTATTAGCTTTCTCCAAATTCAGAGTCTCTATATCAAGCCAAATAACAATACAAAAAAGACAACATATTTACTGATGCAAAATGCAGGTTAGTGTCTAAGTGTCTATACTGTGGCCATTTAACAAGTCTATGATATTCATTTTAAAAACTGAGTTTTCCTAAACACCAGAAGGTTATCTTTTTCTATCACTTTTCTAACTGAAAAACAGGCACTCACAGTGCACCTGTGCACACCTTCAGCAGCACACAACTGGCCCACGCGCCTGCGCCTTGCATACCTTGCTGGTGGAGGCCTTGTAAGTGGTCTTCAGTTTCTGAGAAAGCTGGCTGGTACTGTGACTGGCTGCCAAGACAGAGTCAAAAATCAGTAACATGACCAAGGAGCCAGGGACCAAGGGACAGACTGGAGACACAAATATGATTGCCCACTTCACAGAGGAAGGCAGTGCAACCTGGGAGGGTGGGTCTGTCCATGCAGACACAGTGATGACAACAGGGCTAGGACAGGACCTGAGCCAGCAGGCGCTGGTTCCTTCCTTCCCACACCTGAATTACAGATTCAAGTAACGGAGGCTGTGAAAACTAAGTCAGGTCCTGCATTGAGTGCCACATCCCTCCACACACAATCTGCAGGGCACCCCTCATGAGCACCCGCTTACCTTTGGTTTTGAGTTGGCCTTTACTCAGCTCTGCCCCATCGATGGCTTGTCCTTCGGCAGCCAAACGCTCATTAAGAGTCTCAATTTCTCTACGCACTGGGAAAAAATATTTTTTCAAAAAGGTAAATTATGTACTTTTTATGTTTAAACATACCACTTCCAAAACTTGAGCACATAAAAGTGTTATATATTGATACCGTCTAAACAAAATTCACAGTTTACAGAGTTCTCAAAAAACTCAAGATGTCATTTCTGAAACAGAAACTGCAATGGTCTTCGGTGTTCTCCCCAAGTAGAACTATAGGATGTCATATGGTGCGTCTGCCTTGTATTTATGCTATGTATTTAAACACATGATGCTAGTATTGTCTAAAATTCAATGGCATATTTATAGTCCAGCTGAGAACACTGAAATCAAGGGGCAAACACAAAATCAGAAGACCTACCTTTTGCTGTGTGGCACCACAGAGCACCAAGTGAGCATTATGTACAGGGGACATTAAAAACACAAGGAAAGGTATGGAGGAGGAATAGAAGCAGGGACGTATGGGGACAGAGAGGAGGATGACAAAGCAGGACATGAGCTACGAAGAAGAGAATGAGCAAGGAATGACGGGGCTGGCATGGCTGCTCTCTGGATGGCTGCTACTGTCCTGCTATCACCCACCCAGCAGGGATGAAGAGAGATGGCTGGGAAAACAGATCTGTCCTAGGACACGAGCTACTGCGGTCACGTAGTCAGACCCCGCCTGGCCACAAACCCACCCAGCACTGAGCTATGCACCTGTCATGCCGCCTCCCAGGCGTGGGCAGGATCTGTTCAGGATACAGTGAGGCCGAGGGTCTGGCTAAGTAGGCAGATGAGCTCAGCGAGAGAAAGGGCCGAGGACAAAGGCTTTGAACAGGCCCAGTCTCAGTGATGAGGACACATGGTGTCACAGGCAGCAAGAGCCACCAAACCTCCAGCACTGGTCATCTGTAATCCTAGTTTTTCTTGAACAAACTGCATGAATTCACAAAACACAGGCCTCAGATCACTATGCAAACTCAAAAGTACTTGGGTCTATAACAACTCTGATACTTAAAAGAACCCTTAAAATCAGATGCAATACATGCTACCTAATTTTTATCTGATACAAAGTTGGAATAATCTCCCCTCTATAAATTTTCAAGGTGAACTTATAATGAAAATTCAACATTAAAACATGAAATGTTCGAATAGTGAGGTTTAAATGATGCAGGATTACATTCTCATCACTACTGATTCAACCACACCACTTAGTTCTAGAATGAAAATATTTTAATAATGCAAATACTGTTTATTAGTATTCAATTTTTGGAATCAACTAAAAGAGCATGATTATGGTTAAAAATTTTATAAACACAAACCCTATAAAATAACAAAACCTGGGAAGTAATGGAGCAGAGTGGAATAAAGGACATGTTCATTTCCTTCACAGTGGATCATGAATGCCTATGGCCTAAAGTTGACAGAGCAAAAAACAGAAGTAGGTTAAGTTTATAAAAATAATCACAAGGAAAAACTAAAAGCAAAAACAGGCAGAAGATGCTTTCCTTTGCAAGTGGGATGGGCTGACAGGCAGGGGTGATAGTAGGTATCTTTCCTGTTCATGCTGCTTGACTCCTTAAGCAAATAAAGACATTGCTTCAAAAGTAAAATTTTAAAAAAAACTAAAGCCACACTAATTAAGAATTCAGGGAGTTCCCTGATGGTGTAGTGGCTTAAGGCTTCGGCGCTGGCACTGTCAGCGCTGCGGCCTGGGTTCGATTCCCAGTCAAGGAGCTACCCACATAACAAAATGCAAAAAAAAAAAAAAAAAAAATTCATTTACCTTTAACTAATACATCAAACATGCAATACATACATGTTAGGACATTCTCAAAATATGATATATTTTAAAGAATTAACGTTTTCTCAATTTACAGTATACTTTGTGTGGAAAGTTATCAAATTCATTTATTTTTCATAAAATCCAGATCAGCAGGTGTGATCAGAATACTGCCTGCTCCACAGATAATCTGTGAACACGTGACCATGTGGCAAAGGGGCCTGCAGGTGTGACTAAGGTGAAGCACCTTTCATGGGGAGACCTCCCTGCAGGACCCAGGCAGCCCATCCTCCCCGCACATCCTCAGGAGGGTCAGAGGTGCACCAGGGGACCCCATGGAGGGTCAGAGGTGCATGGGGGACCTCGCGGCTGCTGCTGGCTTTGCAGGAGGAAGGGCGGGCTTCTAGCCAAGGAGCGCAGCAGGCTCCAGACACCGGGAATGCCAGCAGGCAAGCGGGCACCTGTACCCACTGCATGGCAATGAAATCTGCCACAACCCAGACAAGACGCAGATCCCATCATGCTTCTGGACGGGCACTGCTCTGCCCCGCCTGATGTCAGTCTGCAGAGCTGTGAGGCAGTAAGCGGTACTCCTCTAAGCCACTGAGCTAATGAAGCGGTAAAGAAATGGATGCAGCGGCAGACGTCTATGCACAAATCTGACTCTCAGAGACTTCTAAGTGAAAATCTGTAATCGTGCATTGTATTAAGCAGGCAGATACTCACATTCTAAGTTTTCAATATAAAGGTTTTCAAATTCTCTCTCTATTTGACTGAACAGCTCCAGAAGTGTACTCCGAACTGAGGAGGGCAGTTTAGAGTCCTGCAGAAAACAAAGATTTGGTTCAAAATGAATGAATGAGAAGCTCTGATACCCAGTACCAATACACTTCATCTTCAACTCTTTTCCTATCTTTACATGTTTTATTTCTCACGCATAAAATGCTTAAAGAACTTAGTTTCAAATTTCTGTAGGTGAAACTAACATCAAATTGTACTGACAGTACCTAGGATAACAAGGCATTCACGAACAAGCACTTCAAAACATAGCTTTCCTCTTCCCAAGGGAGGAAATAAGCCTACCTTGTGCAAAACTTCCAAATCTGCAGAGAAAGCAAGCAGGTCCCATAAATAAAATTATATTTCAAGTAGCCTTTAAGTTCTATCATATATGTTAATTTTAGTAAGTTACCTACTACTCATAGAAGATGTGCCTTGGAGTCCTCATGTCCACTGGCTTCAAGCAAAATTAGATACTCCCCATAACAACTTAACAACTAAAAGATTATGGTGAGGAGGGAAAATGAAAACTCTCTCCTGCGAGCAAAACGTACATCAGTTAAATGACAACCTCACCACGTAAGCTCCCAGTCGGGTGGTGCCCCTCGTGCCTGTGTGCCTCAGCACGAGCCCTGCACACCTCCAGGCCTGTCTAACCTCACAGGAAGTCAGTGAGAAGCGACTTCTTGGATGAAGTTTTCGAAATGGTCAAATGAGTGAGCAGTGTCCTCCGAGCTGTGTTCACAGGCATTCGCTTTGCACACACCAGTAACAGGGAGGCCGACATAGCCATGCTCTCCTCTCATCTCCTGAGCACATGCCCACCCCACGTTTTCTGTGTGACCCCCCTTCCAGCACTTAAGAGTATGTTCATGGAAAGAGAAGTCACATTAGGTGGTGAACTTATTATACATCCAGTTGACAATGCACTGTAGAATTGTATGCCTGAAACCTATGTAATCCTTGCTAACAGATGTCACCCCAATAAGTCTAACAATAAAAATGAATTAAAAAAAAAAAAAGAGTATGTTCAAACAAAATTCTTAACAAATATTTCTAAAATAATGTTTCAATACTCACCTACTATCAGTGGAATTTTCTAAGTGACTTTTCCAATTTTTATGCAGCACAAACTTTTTGATGTTTAATGAATTGCAAGTAAAAAGATACGTTGTGTTTATTAAAGTCTTTCTCAGATTAACTTCTTAGGAAGACAGAAATTTTAGGCAAAATGATCTCTAATAAGCATTACAGCAGTACGTTCTGAAGTAATCAGAACGCTCGGGTAAATATTACACGTACAAGCTACTTAAAAATGTATGTGAAGCCACTTGTTTGCAAACGGAATCTGGTAGAACAGGTCAATGCAGCCTCTCTCAACACCTCTCTAAAATACCAATAAAAAACATGGGGAAAATAAAAACTTAAAGTAACAGTGAAAAGTAAACCACACCATCACACTCCTCCTGACCTCCCAACAGCTCTCCTCATGCAACTCAACGCCACAGACCTTGAACTGAGGGCTGAACTTTGGTGTCACTGAGAAAACTCACGGCAGAAAAGCTTCAGCAGACTTGCATTTGAGCACGTCAGCTCACTCGTGGACGCACGAGGCAGTGCCCCATGCACATGTCTACTCAGCAGCTGTTGGCAGCCAGCCTCCCACCCCTGCTCCCCAAACTGCTACAGGTAAGAGGTGACAACTACTGTTGAGCTCAAACCCACCGGTGACCAACCATCTGTCCTCAGATCCACCATGCCAACGGCTCCCACCCCACAGCATCAACACTGTCCTGTGGCAGTTGAGCCAGGCAGCACACCACACACTAGCCCCCCAGGACACTGGTCTCAGCAGCAGGGAGCCCTGGAGACACCTCGATGAGGGCCCGAGGGGCGGGGCGCACTAAGCAGCCCGCAGGATTCTGAGTGACCCTCATAAAGGGCTACCCTGAGATGCCATCACATGTGCTACATCACAATGGACATTGGGCACTCAGAAGGCACCTCATATGAGAGTTCAAGCTGGAAGATGCTAACAACGGTGGTGAGATTTTCACTGCTAGAAATGTTAAGTAAATCTAACAATTAGAAAAACACACCTTAGACTGTTTACACAGTAGCCAGTAGCCATATTTGACTATTTAAATGTAATTAAAATTTTTTAAATTCCTCAGTCACATGAGCCATATGTAGCTCATAGTTTCAGCATAGACATAGCACATGGTATCACAGAGGTTCCACTGCATAGCTCTGGAACATTCACTTTCCCAGGTGTTATACCCCGACTTGTGTTCCCCAAACTCATATGCTAAAGTCCTGACCCCCAGCACCTCAGCAGGTAACTATATGTGAAGCTACAGTGATAAGGTAAAATGGGGTCGTTGGTCTGGGCCCTAATCCAGTATGACAAGTGTCCTGATGAGATCAGGACACAGGCACACAAAGGGGTGACCACGACACAGGGAGAAGATGGCTTCAGGAGGAACCAGTCCTGCTGACACCTTCATCTTCAACTTCCTGCCTCCAGGACTGTGGGGGAATAAATGTCTGTTGTTTAAGTCCCCCCAACCCCAACCCCAGTCTGGGGTGCTTTGTTACAGCCTCCGAGCTCACTCACACACTAAGAATAAATTAAAATGTAACCACTTCTCTTAGAAAGCAAACCATGTATCCATTCGTTTTATCCACTTGATACATTGTAAGAGGGTTCTAAGGGAATATTCACTACATGCCAGTAACTGTGCTAGGTTCTGCCTGCGCACTGCTACCTCACAGAAGCTACATCCCAGAGGCCCAAAGACAGAGTCCGGCAGAGTTCTGACAAGATCCCACATTCCAATGAGCCAACTTCTCAGAGTTCAGCCTTATTTTTCTGTAACATCAGGGCCAATGAATTAGTTCTAATTGTGAAGGAATAGTAGAAACCTGTACATACTTATATTTCTATACATATGTTATCATGTATACTAACCTGAACACATATATAGTAGATACAGCTATGATTATTTTACTATAACATACTTTTATTTAGGCTTCATAATATTCTTTAAAAACTCTAACACATTTTCATCATAATAAAGGAACTAAAAGTATAAGAAAACTTATATTTTTCAATAAAATATGAGTTCCTATAATCAAAGGAACATAAAATTATCAGAAAGACATACTGTGACCGATGACACACTCTCTACGGTAAGACCCAGGATGATGTCATGAAAAGTTACTGAAAGACCTGATTGCAGAGAACAGAAAAATTGCTGAAATGCTACCCAGTTCTCTTTTCTTGAGACTACCAGACAACCAAAACTGCACTGTCGATTAGCCTGAACAAAGTTAAAACGATCTAAACCGTCACACCCACGTTTTTCATTAAAAGTTACAAAATCATTAGTCTGAGAATCGAATCTTGCCACTGTGTAGGCTGTTGTATTTGATCGTTTTATTGGTTTAGACCTGTGTGTACTTGGCTATTACTGGAACATGACCAACACTCAGCACTAACTTACTTGTCCTTCCAGCATTTCTCTGGGCAGGCCTGTCCTCTCCTGCTCCGAGCTGTTAGTCCTTCGTATAGAAAGGCTATGAGATTTGCGTTTCTGTTTTGCTTGGCGAGCAGTTGAACAGCTCCCGCTTTCTGTGGGCATTACTTCTACAAGGTGATGTCCCGGTCACTCCTGCAATAAGCTGGACAAAAGCAGAAAAAACAAGTACTTTATTTCTGGTTGTGGCAAACTGAAAGGAAGGAACAACAATGGACAAGGCAATGACTACTTTTAATTCCAAACTTCGTTACTCTGGTCAACATTTACTTTGTAATTTAGAATGTGACAAATTAGCATGTTTTAAGGTCAAGACCACAGCCTTTGTTAAAGAGGTAACTTTTATCAAATTTCATTAATGTGGCTTAAAAATCAAATACCAAAGAGCTTAAAATACTGAACAATTCTCCTGTACCCAACTTTCCTGAGGCTCAACCTACTACCCAGGGGAACCAATTCTAACAGTGTAGCTATAGATTTTACAGGAATGCAATGCAAGCCACACACATAACTGTCAATTTTCTAGTAGCCACATTGAAAAAAAAAAGTAAAAACAGGTGAAATACTTAACCCAATATATCTAAAACCATTATTTTAGTTTATGCAAAAATAAGTGGGATGTTTCAGTTTGTATGCCTCCATCTTCGAACTGCAGTATTTCATATGCACCGTCCGTCTCGACTGGCAGCACCCACTTTCCACGTGCTCACGTGCGGTCAGGGCTGCCACGAGACAGCACAGGTTTGCGTTTACCCAGTTTAGACATCACCTTCTCGTTCCTGCTGTTACGAATCCCTCCTCCTAATATAATCACATCACTGTTCACAATACAATCTAAGTAACACACTTGAAACACGCTGTCCTTCTTCAACTGCAGAGCTACATTTTGGATATTTTTGGCTCTTATTGATTCCCTCCTCCCCATTAAGGCTGTTAGTTCACATAACATTAATGTACTTATCTTCTTTCTTCAACCATGGCCAGCATCTTTTGATCCTCTCCATCCCAGACCTCACTCTCTAAGAAAGACTGCAATGTTCTACCTTTTCCTGAGCTCTTCCAAGTGGCCATCCATCTTCCAACTTTGGCTGTCATTTGAGAATGTTATTAAATGTGAGCACAGAGGTGTAAGCGTATTTGAGATGTTAAGCTTAATGTTCTTGAGATCCAGCCAAGTTGCTGCACATATCAATAATTCTTCCTTTTGATTGCCGGGTAGTATTCCACAGCATGGATGTACTACAATGTGTTTAACCAATTGCCTATTGCAAAAACATTTGGTTCTTTCCAGATTTTTACTACTATAAGCAAAGTTACTATGAACACTAATATCCAGCCAGGTTTTTGTGTGAATGTAAGTTTCCGCTTCTTTTGGATGAATGCCAAGAGTGAGGTCACTGGGGCACAGGGTAAATGCACATGTACTTTTAAAAAACTTTTGAGATGTCATATGGGTCACTCGCAAGCCAGCTTGAGACAACCTCTGAACTACTTTGTCTGCATTCCCATTAGCCCATTCCAGCCATTTCATATGGATCCATACAGGACATGGCCTGCTCTACTGTGAATGGCTCTTTCCACTTAGCATGTTTTCAAGACTCATCTACGTCCCAGCGTGTATCAGCAACTTATCCCTTTTTATGGCCAAATATGTATTTTATTTATGCATTCATCAGTTGATGGACACTTGGTTATTTCCATTTTTAGGTTATTATGCATAATCCAACTCTGAACATTAGTGTAAAAGTCTCTGTGTGCATTTATGTTTTCATTTCTCTGGCGTACATACCCAGGAACAGAATTACTACGTCATAAGGGGTAACTCTATGTTTAATCACCATGTTTAGTTAAGAAACTGTCAAATTATTTTCCAAAGTGGCTCTTATATTCCCAATCAGCAATTTATGAGGAGTCTGTCCTCCACATCAACAGCATTTGGTATTGTCACCATTTTTAATTTTAGCTGTTCTGATAGGTGTATAATAGCCTGTCCTGATGGTCTTAATTTACATTTCCTGGTGGCTGGTGATACTCCTACTGAATATCTTTTCATGGCTTACCTGCCATCCTTACATCATCTTCAGGAAAATGCCTCTTCATGTCTTCTGCCCATTTTTCTAATAGGACTGTTTGTTTTTACTGGTGAGATTTGCGATTGCTTCATACATTCTTCATGAGTTATCTGTCAGGTATGTGAATTATGAAAAGCTGCTCCCAGTCTGTAATATGTCTTTTCATCCTAACGTGTTTTTTCACAAAGCAAAACTTTTTAATTTTGATAAAATCCAATTGCTCAACTTTTTTTCTATGACTCAGACATGTCTAAGAACTTGTCATCAATCCTAATTCCCCAAATTTTGCTCCTACATTTTCTTCTTAAAATTTTGCTTCTATAAGTTACATTTAAACTTATGAGCTCTTTTGGGTTGGTTTTTATAAGTGTGAAGTTTAGATCAAGTTTTTGTTTTTTTGTGTTTTGGGAGTTTTTTGTTTTGGTCTTTTGCCAATGGTGTCCAATTACTCCAGCAGCATTGTGTTGAAGACTGTCCATCCCACACTGAACTGAGAAAAGTTTGGTACTGTGGAAAAATCAACTGGCTATACTTACATGGGCCTATTTCTTGACTCTCTATTCTGCTCCACTGATCAGTTATCGGTCCCTCGGCCTTGATTACCGTGCTGTCTTGAAACCAGTTAGTGACTCCAAAAGTGTCAGAGCTATCCTAGTTCCTTTGCCCTCCCAAATAAATTTAGAATAACCATTTCCACATCTATAAAAATCTTAATGGGATTTTTATAGAAATTGTGTTTAATCTGTTCAACTTGGAGAGAACTGCCATATTTATTATGTTGAGCCTACCAATCTACGAACACAGTATATCTATTTGTTTAGTTTTTGCTTTCTTTCCTCAGTTTTATAGGTTTTCACACAAAAGTCCCACATATGAGTATATATGTAATCATGTCAGTTTTTCCATTGAATAAACCCCATTTAATCATGGGGTATAATTCATTGTTCTCTCATTTTATTTTTGTTTTCTTTTTTCTAACTTCTTGTGGTTTACCTAAACATTTTTTAGAATTTCATTTCTATTTACCTATGGCATAGTTCTAGTAACTCTCTTCTAATTTTTTTTAAGTGGTTGCTCTAGGTATTACTTTACATGAGAACTGTCTGCAAAGTACCCAGCCATGTAATTATGAAAATCAGAGGGACTTATGGCTAGATATTTTTCTGCACAGCCCTCATATTTTCACAACTTATCAGTCTGATTATCATTTTACCAGTTCATGGTAAAGTGTAGAAATCTTATCTTCCTCTGTGTCCCTCTGCCCTCCCCCATTTCTAACATAATCATCTTAAATATTTCTATACAAGAGAACCACATCAGATAGCTATGCTTCAACCTCCAGATATAATGTAGAGAAGAGAAGCCTATTGAATTTATATTAAATTTACCAATGTTTACTCTTTCCATTGTTAGTTCTTCCTTCCTGGTGTTCCCACAACCCTTTTGTCATTTCCTTTCTGTGGAGAGAATTTCCTCTACTTATTATTTTTGGGTAGGCCTGCTGGAGACAAATCATGTGAAGGATGTTGTAGTTTGATATACAATTCTGAGTTGACTATTCTTTTCCATGTTTCCTCTTTATATCCTGTATATACTCCCTGAGATTTTCTGTTTTTCATTTAAGTGTTAGTAACTGCTTTTTAAAATATTAAACTGAAGGCTGCTTTAAAATCCTCGTTTAAAAAATGTGTCACCTCTACGTTACTATCTGTCATTGTCTTCTGATTCTCAAAATCTTATTTCCTTGTGTGACATAATTTTCAACTGAAGCCTCAACATTGTGCGTATTGTTATCAGACGTGAGACATGACTTAAGTACTCCATTACAGCAGATCAAGAAGGGTGCTTCCCTGTTTCTGCAGGTGAGTGTGCAAGATGGGGACAGAAGTGAGGGCTCCCCACTCTACCTCCATTGACCTGAGTAGGAGAATCAGTCTGCTGCTTGGCCTCCACTCCTCCCCCTGGTTGGGCCTCAGGTCCTTATGACTGCACCCTATGGTCTCAGCAGCACTGGACAACAGTGAAATTCCTGGCTCTCTCTCCCAGGTTTCCCCTGATGGTACCCCAGCAGGAAGAGGGGTACAGTGTTTTGTTACCACCCAGCAGAGACGAGATCCTGCCAAGACCCTACCTAGCCCTCTCTGATACCACCAGGAGGGTCACCTCAATACAGCCTGGCGCAAGGAAAATTCTAGATTCCCCATCCAATCTTTGACAGCAAAGGTGAGGGTGGGGGCTGCAGTGTTTTCTAAAAGTGTCCTGCCTGGTGGGTTGTCCCTCTCTTGGTCTGTTGGCCAGGGAGCAGGCTTTTCTTGGGCTTTCTGACTGAGTCCTTCAGTGTTGCTGGGTACTGGTTTGCAGGCCCAGTAGGGGAGGCAGAAAGATAATCCAGGGAGCTCAGCTCTATCATTTCTCAGGTCCTCATGTACCAGTCGGCCTGCTGCCTCCTGCCCACCTTTCAGCCTTGTGTTTACTTTGCACATAATGCCCAGTGTCCTTATCTGTACTTCAGGGGAGGAAGCAGAAAAGTGCGTCTGCTCCACTTTTCCGTAGTGCAAACCCAGAGACGGCCTCACGTTTCAAGTCTGGAGATGGAAACAACTGAAGACCTTCCAGGCTGGTGGGCACAGGGACTCAGGAAGACCGGAGCACTCGGAGGGCAGTGGGTGGCCCATGCCCGGCCCTGTTTCTCTCTCCCATCTGGCCGTTCCTTATACCCTTTTACAATAATCTGGTGACCGAGTAAATCCACACACACACACAAATGCACTAAAAATAATCAATTCAACCAATTAGTTCTGTGTTTAGGTTTAAAATTTTGAAACCCATTAGTTTTTTAATTATTTATTTTCTGTAGCATTTTATACACAAAATTTAACTCTCAAATCTAAAAGAAAAAGACACAAAATAAGATACTTGTATTTTTTTAATCTCTGTAATTCTCATTTGGTTTTTTTTCCCCAATCTTCCACTTCCCTCATTTTTTGGATACTCTATTTTGTCAAAGCCAGTCACAAGACCAACCCAGGTTCAACTGGAGGACAGACTTAACTCCTGGATGGGAGAAGAATAAGAAAAAATGTGTGGCAATCTGTAATCCATCACACCTTATTTCACCTGCAAATTCTGGCTATACACTGAATAACATTCTGCTTCCCTAAAAAGTACCAGTGACTGGAACCATATGGATTTGTCACTTCAAATATTTAGTGGAATAAAATGGACACAAAGGGAGTTCCCTGATGGTGTAGTGGCTTAAGGCTTCGGCGTTGGCGCTGTCAGCGCTGCGGCCTGGGTTCGATTCCCAGTCAGGGAGCTACCCACATACCGAAAAGCAAAAAAAAAATAAATAAATAAATAAAATGGACACAAATAATCCAATCAAGTCACGCAGAATGAAATCCATAGAAGAGCACAGTGGTTAAGATGACTTTTATGGTCAGATAATCTTGAGTCCCCATCCTTACTCTTCAAAGGGCTGGCTCTTTTCATCAAAAAGCCTCAGCTCCAATGTCACCTCTGGGAAAAGTCTGGCTTCCCTTGAGCACCGCTAGTCACAGCACTTCACGACCCTTACCACATCTGTACTTAGATCTTACTTGGGGTTTCCTCACTCCATGAAGGCTCCTTGCACTAACCGTCACCACCACGAGGGTCTACTCCCGTGTTCATACAGCCTACCATACTGCCTGATGTGAATACATCCTCAAATAGTCAAAGAATGTATAAGTGAATGAATGAATGCACCACTACTGACTAGCTGTGTAACCTTGGTCAAGTCACTTGATCACCTTCCTTAGACTTAGTTTTGTCATCTTTCAAACACTCCATCAAGGCACTCATCAAATATCTGCCAGGCTTGTAGACGGGCTAGGTACTGGGAATACAATAGTGAACCAAACAGACTTCTGCCTCTACCTTCAGGTTCCTCAGGCATCTTAAGACAGGTATTAGGGAGGGTTCCCTGGTGGTGGTAGTGGCTAGGCTGCAGCACTCGCAACGCCACAGCCTGGGTTCGATTCCCAGCCAGGAAACCACAAAAAAAAAAAAAAAAAAAAAAAAGGACAGATATTAAACACAGAATCTCATAACTTACTACAGGAATTATAAATTATGTGAGATACACAATATTATGAGACCAGGTATTAGCTAGAGTGAGGAAGGTCATTCTGAGAAACTGGCATTTAAATTGAGACTGAAAAATGAGTAAGAGCTAACGTAGAAAATGGAGGGGGTGCGTACTCTAAGAACAGGAACAGAGCGTGCCATTGCCCTGAGCTGGGAATGACCCCGGTTTCTGAGAGACAATAAAAACAGGCATCCCTGGTGCCAGCACCACCTCCTTCCTGTCACAACAGACTCCATGGATTCTCCATGGGGAACCAGCCCTTGGCCCAGTAACTAAAGCATCGATTGGTCTCCCCTCACATCGAAGGCCCATTATATAAACCTCATTTAAACATTCAATAATGAGTTCAGGGTTTGAGTGTAGGGTTTTTCGGGCTGACTACATGGGAAGAAGAGCAAGGAAGCTGCAGATGTCTGTCAAAGGACTATTAGAATGATGGAGCACGGAATCTAGGCCAGGGCAGGAGGAAGTGCAGACAGAACTAAGGGCAGTAGTGACAAAGAGGCAGGCCACCCAAGGTGCAAGTTCCAACAAAGGGTTGCTATAAGGCTCAAAAGGATCAGCAAAAACAGTCGCTGATGCTCCCAGTATCCTGTCAGGTAATTTCCAAATATTCAACAGGCTAAACTTTAGCAAATTGGTCATAGAGCTCTAAAGAGAAAAGAAAATTTCTTTTTACCACTATGCACTGTTTCACCTAAATACAAACTCAAACAGAAGCTTGAAATTCTAAAAGATAATTATTTTTCTTCAAAACATTCAAATTAACCCATATTACAGATCACATTAAACAGGTTTATGTGAATAAAAAGTCCTACTGATTTTTAAAAATATTTATTTTCAATAAAGTATAGTCTCCTCCAAAAATCCAACCTCCTTATTCTATTGTTCAAATAAATGTATTTAATATAAACTCCTTCTGCCCAAGTCATTTGACCTTGCTATACATTGCCACATTACCCCACCCTCAACAGACAAAACATTACTCAGAAGTTCATACCACTGGGATTTTTAAACACTTTCCTTTTAGCAAGAGAAAAGCTTGCTTAAATAGTTGATTTCATGAATGTTAATCATATGCACAAGAATGCTTTAAAAGTACAATTTGCATGTCATTACAATATGTATAATTTGAAAAAATACAGATATATATAATTTTTCACTTAATTTCCACCGAAGTTCAGTGAATTTTTAGCAACATTTCATTGTGAAAGCACAATTAGGTGAATTCCTCGGGAGCTAAAATACCAAATTCAACTGCTGGGCAGTATCAACAGAAAGACAATCTCAGAAATCTATCATCAGTCTTAATCTGCTTAAAATGTTTAGTCATTGATTGAGCTGAAGGCACAGAACACATGCTAATCAATTCTGTGAATGACACTGAACTAGGGGACTTCACTAAAAGAAAAGTAACCAAGGTTTTTTAAACAATGAGCACAAAATCCAGGATGAGATTTAATAAATGTAAAATTTTGTCCTTAGAAAAATCAAGACAAGAGAATTAAGAGAGCTCTTAGTATCACCTGGGAGTGGGGGAGCTAGGACTCAAGGGTGGAAGCTCAAGACAAGTGCAAAGGAAGTGAATAGTCTAACAATGCTACCCAAAAACGGTACTGAGAGGGTCAGCGAAGAGGAAGGAAGCAGCTTTAAAAGACGTCCTGTGGCTGAGGACTCTGCAAGAATGCGGGGCACATATTGTAACATAACCTTATCAGTAACAAACTAGACTGGGACTGAGACTTGGGAAGTTCCTTGCCCAAGGTCGCACTGTCGTTACTGGATGTGGCCAGAATTCACTACTCGCCTGTCCTCTTGGGCAGTGCTAACAAAAACAAGGAGTAACAGTCACTGCATTATTCCACCTCTGCCAGACGCTGCACAAAGGCAGACCAACATTTGACCTGAGGTGTCCGACAGCGAGGGGTGCATGCAGGGGGAGCTCAGGAAGGAGCGAGAAGGAAGAACCTGGGGTAATCGACTACCTGAAAGGTAATTCCAGGGACACTTCTAAGGTCAAAAGTATAGATCAACTCACTGGACTTAAGGGGAGCCCGTTGGAATTTCAACACGTAAATTTCCAAACCAGCAGCGCTCCCCACACTAGGGGAGCTTCCCCAGGCCGGGCGAGGGGAACTGTGGGGGAGCCGGCTCCCCAGACCTCCCCGCACCTGCCCAAGCCGCGCGTGCAGTGGAAGCAAGCTCTCCCCCGGAAAGGCGACCCTAAGCGACGCCCGCGGAGCCGAGGAGTCGGACATCACGGCTGAACTCAACGCACCCGCCCCGGCACTGCCCTAAGACGGGGCTGGGGACACAGGTCAGAAAGGCGCATGGCTGGTGGGAATCGCGGGGCAGGTGGGCGAAAGTGGGGCCAAAATCACAGAAAGGACTCAGGCTCCGGAAGGCGCGGTGCGGCCGGGCCCCCACAAGCAAGCCCCCACGCCAGGGTGAGGCCGCGGCCGCCGACAACGGGGAAACCCGTTCCGGAAGGAAAATGGCGGCCCGGCACTCACCGGTCACGCCGCCGCCGAGCCTGCCGCCCAGTGCCAGCCGGGCCGTGCGCTGCCGCCCGTAGCTTCCAGTCACGTGGCACCCGGGACGTACGCTGAAGCGCAGGACAGACTCTCAGCCCTGACGTGGCCCCAAAACCCGGCAGCCTGACGACCCGCACTTCCGGCGTCGCCGGAAGTCCCAGGCACTCCCCCTTCCCAGGTTATTAGAAGTCCTGCCCCAGTCGCCGGAAGTCCCGCCTAGCCCGACTTCCTGTTCGCCGTATGTCCCACCCAGGCGCGGTCGCGCCGCCGGAAATTCCGCCCTGGCCGCGGTGCCCGCGCCGCCGGAAGCCCCATCCGGGCTCCGCCCCTCGTCGGAAATCCCCTTTCCGCCTCTGCTCAACGCCGGAAGTTTCGCCCGGGCTCCGCTCCGCGCCGGAAGTCCCGTTCGACCGCCCGCGCCAGCTGGGCCTGGGCCCGCGCTTGGAGCCCGGAGTCTGTCACGGCTCGGGCCGAGTCTCGATGGTTGCCCTCTTCCCTAGTGACCACCGGGCTCGCGTCTTCAGCCCTACGTCTGCTCTAGCCTGAGGACTCGCGGCGCAGCCCAGGAGGCCTGGGGTATGGCGCCTCACGTACTTACCGCGGCGGGTCCCGCGGGCACCCCGGGCCCGCACACTCCTGGGCATCGTCGCGCAGGCCCCTGGGCCTGTGGCTGGCGTCACCCTCAAGTCCTGGCCGCGGGTGGAGGTTGGGAGTGAGGCTGGTTGCAGCTCGAAGCCCGGCGGAGATAGAGCTATTAATATTTCAGTTTATCTGCAGAAGGTGACTCAGCCAGTGTCCTTTCTGAAGTATCTGTTCACCATTGGCTAACAAGAAAGACGAAATCAGCTGCTCACTGCAAAAGGGGGGCCTGAACGGCTTTCTTGGCTTTGATCTGGGATAGAAATCTGCATAATAGACGAGTCCAACTGCAGTTGGGCGTGTGAAGCTCACCCGCAGTGAGTCAGAAGCGTGAAAGCATTTTTTCTACCATATGGGTCACTTTTCGTGCTGCTTTTAAAAATAAAGCTCAGCATTTGAATTCAAGAAACACTAATATTATTGCACAAGAAACGAAACATGTCTGGGGATCCAAATAACCGAAATATCGAATAAAACCTTAAATTATTTCTGCATTATAAAAGCTTATCACTGGAAACAATTCAGTAAGACTAAGTTTGGCAGGTTGTGGCAAACGTTCAAGTAACAATTTATTTAGCACCTAATGTGCACAAGGTAGTCTGCTGGGCATGGTCACTAGGAAGCTTTGTCAACCGCAGGTTCATCTTCAGATAACTCACATGCTAAATACGTGGTTTTATTTTGCATCACAGCATCCAGTTTAGATGAAACAGGATATTGTTAATTGAGATAATTTTTCTTTGATGTATTTAGGACTCCCCAAAAGTCAATAAATGAATGGATAATGTGATATCACAAAACTAAAAAGAGAAAGAAATCACCACTTGGAGGGCCTACTGAATGCTAGGTACTCCCATATTTGGTAACTTGTGTAATCCTCAAGACAATTCTATAAAGTAGAAATTACTCTAAATTGAATTGTAATCAAACATGAGAATGTTAAAATAACTTCAGAATTCAAAAAGCTACTCTGCAGTGTAGCAAGGATTAGATCAAAACCCAGATCTGCATCAAAACCCAACTTTGCACCATGCATTTCTTCAATAGGGCTGTTGTAACAAAATACACAAACTGGGTGGCTTAAGCAGTAGAAATTCACTGGGAGTCCAAGGTCAAGGTGTCAGAGTTGGTTCTTTGTGAGCTGTCAGAGAGACTATCTCATGCCTCTCTCCTAGCTGCTGGTGGTTTGTTTGCCAGCAATCTGGCATCTTGGCTTGTGGCAGTGGTAACCATTTTCACATGACAGGTCTGTCTGTCCCTGCACTTGGTGTTCTTTTTATAAGATCATACCAGGGAGTTCCCTGATGGTGTAGTGGCTTGGGGCTTTGGTGCTGGCGCTGTCGGCGCTGCGGCCTGGGTTTGATTCCCAGCCGGGGAGCTACCCACATACCAAAAAAAAAAAAAAAAGATCATACCAGATTAGGGGCCTGTCCTGCACTATGACAGGCACTATGACTAATCACATCTGCAACAACTCTATTTCACAATAAGGTCGCACTCTTGAGGTTCTGGAGGTTAGAACTTCAATATATGAAAGCAGGGGTGGGGGACACAGTTCAACCCATAACACATTATATCCTGAAATAACTCTCCATGTAATTTAAAAAAAAAAAAAAAAAAACTCACCAAGCTGGCCTCAGTTTGTAAAGGATGATGAGTGTCATCCTGGTATCCAATTATAGTCTTACAGAAACTGTAGGGAGTACCCTTACCATAAAATGAGTTCATACTTTGTCATGTGCCTAGCCATGCAAAATAAATATGGTTTACCCCTATCAGGAGGGAAATAAAGCTGACATTACTAAGATTCGATTTTGAGTGTGGTCTGATAGATAGATGAGGTTTGCTGGATGTTTGATCGTGTGCCTCAAACACCAAGGTATTTATACTACAGGATTATGAGCTGTTTGACAGGTTGCTTCATCATCATTCTCAAGGCATTTTATGTTGTATATATACACATACACATTTTTTTCTTAAAGAACTCCATGATTTAATACTTCATTCAGATCTCTGCTCCTCAGAAATGGTTCCCTGGCTGGGAATCGAACCCAGGTTGCGGCATTGAGAGTGCAAAAGCCTAGCCACTACACCACCAGGGAACCCCCAGAAAGGTCCTTATTTTTAAATGACATGTTCCATCACTACCCTTAATTGTACTTTTTCTTCATAGTACTTACCACCTCCTGACATTTTATTTACCGCTTCACCCATTAAAATGTAAACTCTATAAAAGCAACTTTATTTGTTCACTGCTACATTCCCTTGACCTAGAAAACTGCCTGGTACAGTATGCACCCCAAAAAATGTTTGCTAAAGGGTAAATATTTCTGCTCCTCATGAACATATAAACTCATGGCAGAGGTCAAGTTTTCCATTTCCTTTCATGTACCAAATTTATCACCTCTAAACAAGAGGAGGCCTGAGGAAAAGACTATCAGCTGGAGTGTAAACATAATCAGCTGAACAACTACTCAGTCTCTCCCCTACTCTTAACCTGTGCTCACTTGTGAAGGACGAAGTTAATTATTCACAGTTTCATGGACCACAGGGTATGGTCTATACAGTGAAACTTCACCAGCATTGCATTGTTGAGCCAACTCACCTGTGCCTCACTCATGACATTGGAAAGGAGACTTTCTCACCTAACATTCGTCTCTGTGTTAAGTTCCACCCAGTACATACTTGCCATCTTTCCTCTTATTTTTTAGTAGAGCTCATTACTTTGTGTCCTGTCCATGTGGTATTTGAAAAGGGACAACTATCCTAATCTCAGAGTGAGTGTATGTTTGGTCTTCTATTTTAGGAAGGTATTTGGTTCAGTTTTTGGAATGGAGTTTTCATGATTTTGAATAAAGGAACAAATCTGCTTTGTTCTCACTATCATGACACCTAGATTACAAAGTGAGATAATTATTTGGAGGAGGGGGGAATGTTGGGAAACCTACCAAACATACTGTAAACCTAGATGATGTTACAAAATGATCTCTAGTGATCAAATATAGATACCAATGAAAAATACAATACTTTGAGTAGTTTTCTACCAGACTCTAAGCCACACAGTTGATATCCTTTCATTTCTTTGTCAATGCCACATAACTTGTATCCCAACAAGCATTTACATTCATAAAAATAACAGTGCCCAGTTTGAGCTATCATTATGTGTATTTTAAAAAAGAGGAACTCCAGTATAAGTAGTAATCAGCCCAAGGTCACAGAATACAAAGCTGAGCTGGAACTAAGTCCTGTCTCTTCTCTTTTTGTGAATATTAACCCTATGGGAACCAAACACTAAAAACAGCTCTGGAATGAACTTTGAACTTCGCTAAAACAGCAAAACAACTTAAACAGGCCTAAACATACATGATGGACTCCCTCTGCTGTGCATTCTGAATTCAGCCATTTTTCCATATCTATCAACATCATATACAAGGATTTCCTAAGAGGAACTATCTAAAGTCAACATTTTGGGTAACTTGTAATCTTGAGTGTTGAAATGCAAATACTGTGGCATATACTAAGTCCAGAACATTTGGTCACATGAGCCTAGTTGTGTTATAAGGGGTACATGAAAGAAATCTAAGTCATCCCTGAACTTCACATATCCCATAAATAGGGATACCACTTCCATAAAAGGATAAAATGAAACAGTGTATGTAAAAAACTCCTAGAATAGTAAACAGTGCAGGTGGATTTAAACTGGAAGGGAACCTAAAGACTGGCTAAACTTTCTTCTATTAGGGACGAAGGTAATGATGCCTGGAATTCTAGCCCAACAATATTCAGCAACAAGTAGCAGAGCCCAGACAGAAACTAAGTAAGGTCTTCCAAGTTCAGTGGGCTTCCCACTGCACCAGCAATCTCATTTTCAAGTCACTTGCAAGGGGCTTCATGAGGTCAAAATTAATTTCATAATAATCTTGTCCGCCAATAAAGATCTGAGGCTATAAAGCAAAAGTTTATTTGGAATCTTACAGGATTCAAATTTGAGACATAGATTTGGGGAGCAAACCAAACTACACTCTGGAGAGAATAAAGGCAAGGTTTGTAAAGGCAAAAACCACAAAATATAATTCTTCCATGCAAATAAAGGATTACTGCTAGTTTAACGGGATTGGTTAGTTCCAATGTGCAAATGGAGTGCGTATTGGAACTAATCAATTTACAAAGAGATCAAGGCCATATTGTCCATGCAGCAGTCGTTCCAGGATGTTTATGACTCAGCCTTATACGGAGTTTACTAACCTAACAAGTCTTTGGAGCACCCTTCCATTTGCTAGATGGGATGCTGTCTGATTCATGAATCGCTTAATAAAGCCATCTAAATCTTCAAATCTAGGGAGTTCCCTGATGGTGTAGTGGCTTAAGGCTTGGCGCTGGCGCTGTCAGCGCTGCGGCCTGGGTTCGATTCCCAGCCAGGGAGCTACCCACATACCAAAAAGAAAAAATAAATAAATAAATAAAATAAAAATAAATCTTCAAATCTACTCGGTTGAATTTTAACAAGTCTGTATGTGTTCATACAACAGTTGCTGTTTATGGCTCAGCCGTGAGCTAAGTTTAGTAACAGGTCTAGCACCTTAACAGCACTCTGGGAACTGAGGCCGAAGTGCAGAGGCCCCACTTCCCTAACAGCCTCCTGTTTTAAGTGACTCTCTTAGCAATACTTACTGCATTTCTTCTCCATTATCAGGGTAAACTTCAATTACAATTCAAATACCTTATAATTTAAAATCTGAAAAAGAATTCATATGTAGTCTGCATTAAAGTATTCCTATCATATAACCTTCCATGAATACGTGAATAAGTAAATGACTGCCACCTGCTCAGTCCTACAAAAAGCGCACGCTCCTTAAACTGCTTCTACCACAGTCTGTCTGCTAAACGGTCCTTGGAAACGAATGTCACTGCTTTAGAATCTGCAGAACTTTCCCATTGAAGACAAACTCTTCAACGAGCCCCAAAGCAAAAAACTCAGTTTGTGTTTTCTCACTTGGTTATCCCCTACAAATGATGCAAGCGGAACCCAGCCTCAGCGAGAGGACGCCGGACTTCCGGGTTAGTGCGCAAGGCCCCGTGCGCAGGCGCGCCCCCACGCTTCAGCGAGCGCCCAGGGACGTCGCCCAGCTTGCCGTCCGACCCGCCCGCCACTTCAACAGGGGCCCATCAGGTGGCTCCTCGGTCAGGGGACACGAGTAGCAAAGTGAGGGCACCTAAGCCCTCATGTGAAGGCGTCGTCCACTGAGCAGGCCCAGCACTAGCCAGGCGTGGCGCCACCGCGCGATCGTGACGTCAGGTGCGGGCCGACGCGCGATTGGC